>CAJFCP010000181.1:512407-718421 GCA_904066005.1 Synergus itoensis
ATTGGTCAAAATTTGGCGCGCGATTCAAATTTCAGCCAATGACAGAATTTCTTGAACGGAAAGTCAGTGAGCAGTCTCAGGGCCGTCGATAAAGTAGCCTGGGGGGCATAAAGGGGCTCCCCCCTCGAAATGAAAAATAAAAAATATTTCATACAAGAACGATGGATAGTCGGCTTTATAACCGCTGGTAGTTTATTTAATTTTTTTTAACCCTGCTCCAATTTCTGGCGGGAAATTCACATAAAAACCTTTTATCCTTTCCCTTCTCTCCCTTCTTTTTTTAAATTACCAAATTGCCATTCGCGTGTTGATGATAATTTGATAATAATATAATACATGTATTTGTAAACAAACATTTTAAATTATACAATATTTCTTTAGAAAAAAGTATTTTCTATCATGTTTATTTTATTCATAATAATTGAAAGAATTTAATTAGTTTTTTAGTAATTTTTACTAAGACCTTTTCGAGACAGCAAAAATACACACTGAGAGTTAGCCCCCCTCAAAAAGGGAATTCTGAAATGACTTTTTGTCCCTTGCTCCAACAGCCTTAAACAAAGAAGAAATGTAAATTCAATCCCTTTTTCATTCTAAGAAATCATAAAGAAGAAAAAAGTGTAAAAAGTTATACATAAATATATAATAGAAATGTGTACTTTGTCCATTTTTTATTACGCAAGAGAATTGCATATATCAAAGTCAAAATTTGTTACATATACAGAGGATAGGAATATATAAAAAAATAAAAATTGCAGATTTATCGGTACTGCATAGAACCTGGAATTGGACTTTCCACCAACACCAAGTAAATTTTAAGATAAATCTTTTCCTAAGCATCTTCTAAATAAAGATGACTTACCCAACATGTTCTATAACCCTAAAGATACAAACAATATGTTTTGTACAAGTTTCTACAGAGTTTGATGATCATATTTCCGATTTCACGAGAACAGGTAACTAAATGCTCAATGTCACGGATCAACATCATTTTATGTCGTGTTTTAATCGATCTTATTATGACATTTTAAAATTCATTAAAGAATAACGTTCCTTTTTCCGAGGTTATGTCAGAAAATTCTTCTTCTTATTCTTTATCTTTACATCTCAAATCCACTAAAAAAAATAATAAAATAATTACATGATTTTCGTGCATTGTGCGCTTTAAACACGTGCGTTTACTGCGATTGCGAATTGTATTGGAAAAATACACGTATGTACATGTCTAACGTCTTTTAAATAAAGAAAATTGTAGAATTCCTTTCATTGAAACCTTCTGTCGGCTTTTATCACATCTTCACCCTCTCATCGAGTCAGCCTGATCTAAAAATGAGAATCAGACTTTTGTGGTCTCGATTCGAGAAACGTTTAAGTAGAAAATATAGATAGTCTTTGTATCAAAAACACAGAAAGCTCCTGGCTTTTCTTCGAAGAAAGTACTTAAGCTTTTTCTTAATTACTCTAAAACGATGTTTCGTAGAGAATCTTCAGGATGTGTCTCAAGAATTGCTATGGTTCCCATAGGAAAGGGTACTGAAATTCCACCGTCAAGTACAAGTCCAGAATCGTGGCAGAGAGATCGAACCATGACCCTCATGCAAAATCCTCTTGGATTCATACTTTTTGGAAGTGGCCAAGTTGCCGAAACTATCATGTCACGAATCGCATAATTCATCCTTGCATCCTCTGGAATTGAAAAATAAAAGATTTAATTAAAGAAATTTCAGGGAATATTAAATGAAAAAGAAGAAAAAAGACATATAATTTTAATTATTCTTACCCGGGGAGAATTGCAACCTGTTGTTATACTCCGAACAAATATTCTCAACGTCTTCGTGTGTGTAAACTTTCTCGGGGTTTGCTAAGCTCAAAACGTCTTGGACTATTTGGGGACTCAAAGAACATATCGACTTGAACCAAGAAGTTGAACCTGTTCCAGTGCTTACGCACAAACCTGAGCTTTTAACCTTTTGGTATTTCTCCTCATCGTCCAGTTTCATGAGCAAGGAACTCGTTCTTGCAGATAAAGTTTCTCCTATGAATACCTGATCAAATTGAAGCACATTTTAAAAATCAATCCTTGCAATTCATTAATTTTATAATTAAATAAAAATGTATATTTGAAGCCTTACTTCGTTTAGAGCTAACCACGGTAATCTTCGTTCTTCCGGTAGTTCCTGAGATGTATCTACAATATCCTCTTCTTTCTCAAAATACAGCCTAACATACAAAAAATATATATATATATGATCTGACTACTATCTATTTACTATCTATCTACTACTATCATTTAATTTGTCTACATAATAGCAGATAATAGATCACACTCGCAAATTATCGCTGAATTTTACAACCGTATCGTTATATCACAGACTGCTTATTATTTACTTCAAGGATGACGTAAAAGTATGTGTAAGATAACGCTCACTTCTGATTCGGAGATACTCGACATTTCTCATGTAAATGCGAAGGTGGACTCCAAATGTTGTCTCCCCTCAAAGTAATCCGAATCCTCCTCCTCATTACGAATTTATACTCGCCATCTTTTAATTTTCTAAAGATTTCCGATATATTGTGCGTATATTTTGCTGGCAAGAGGAGAAAACCCTCTGAAGATTCAGGGTCTGAATTAATGCCCATTATTGGTTTTTTGTTGTCGGTAATCAAGTTCGAGGCCAAAAGAAAAGTTCCGTCGCCTCCAACTGGTAAGATTAAGTCAGCCCAAGCTACACTTGAACTGTCTATGCTCAATCTACAATTTAAAAACAAATTCTAGACGTAATATCAAAACCTTAATTGCAAACTGCATATTGTTTAAATTGAATCAGACATTTCGAGAACCGTCAAAATTTACCTGTCCATGATTTTATACTCTATATTGAGATTTCTAAGAACCTCAGTTGTTCTTAACTCAGCAGCTTTATTCCTGTAATGACTCGTGAGCATGGCCTCGTAATCCGAACCTCTTTCCTTTAACTTGAGCCTCAATAGAGACTCATCTAGGTCAGGCTCACGCATTTTTTCAAATTGATATCGCGATATTTTTGTGAGGACAAGAACCCTCTTTGGCACAAAACTTGTAGACTCTTTCCTTGAAAATATTTTCATACTGCTCAAATTCGATCGCACCTTTTCAGAGAAAGAAGGACTGAGGAAAAGTAAGACCTGCAGAGATCCTAAAAAAATAATTATATTTGTTAATAATTACTCAAAAAAATTTCAAATAAAATTAATATCTTACTTTTGAATTTTCTTCTTATCATTTCGGATTTACTATGCAATATTTGCAATTCTGAACCCTAAATTTAATTACAAAATAACTATAAATAAGTCATTAAATAATTTATACAATTATTACAAGAAACACTTAAAATTAGAAAATTAAATTTTCTACCAAGAATTTTGACTTTTGAATAGAAAATACAAATATTTGATTAAAAATCGATTATTTCTTAGAAATGTAAAAACATTGAGTGAGATCAGAAGCGAGATAATACCACTGTTAAAATTCAAGTGATATGTACATTCTGCACGAGTAACAGGCATGGTATTTCGAAAGATCGTTTCTATAAATTGATAGATCTTGATAAAAATATACAGCACTACAAAGTAATTTTATAAAATAATTAAATATCATTTTTCACCCGCACAGTTTAAGTTTTTGAGATCAGACACCAAAAATGTTCTACTTACATAAAAATATACGAGCTTCATTATCAAAAATATTAATCTGATAAAAAATAACACAAGATTGATGGAATAAGAATAAATTATGTATGAAAAATGTATAAAATTCTCAAAATTCTCAACTCAACTTAACCTCTCATTACTCAAAAAAGCAAAAAACTTCCACTTTTACGAAAAAAAAACCTTATTCTCAAATATACCTTAAAAACGTTAAAAATATTAATAAACAATAGACAGATGGAAAATGATAAAAGAAACTGGAGAAAAAAGCAGCAAGTGTTTACTTTTTCAGAGCAGAATTTTTAAATTTGAAAAATTAAATTTTTTGATATATACTTGACGAGTCACTACGATTATTTCGCAAGTATGTACAGCAATGGTAGAATTATGGTCTTATATGGAAATTAAAAAACTATACTCACGTTGCACTCCTCTGTGAAGGTTCTTGCTGAAAATCGTCATTGCACTTCTTTTCAAAATGCTCATAAGCACAAGCAGAAAATTATACACAACACAACATAATCACTATCGCAACAATGAACAACCCGAATCGCCGAATCCCAAGAGAACACACTTTGTAATCAAGAGCAATTAGATATATGTATATGTAATCAGTAAAACTATTCCCAAGGTAAAATAAAATGTATATTTCTTCGTTGTAGCCAAATAGGCATCTAACTTATTCTGGAAGACACATCGATAATGAAGGTCTCCTCGAAACTAATTATCATTTTGTTACCAGCGATGAGTCATCATCTTTTGAAAGTTAAAATATTTAGATCAAGTCAAAAGGAAGTTCTTAACGGTAAATTTGGTTCGAAAGGGCACACATAACTTTACTGTGAGTTTAAAAACATTTTCTCTACCACAAATGTACGAGTCTATAGTTCAAACTTTTACCTTTTACCGTTAGATTAGAATTTCACATGATCATATCTAATTATTCTAACAGAATATTAATTGTTCATTTTCAACATAATTATTGACTATATTAATAAAAAAAAGGTTTAAAGAAAATTAATTTTATTATCTGTGAAATTCCGTCTTATCAACTGTCATTTTGATTTCGAAATTTTAATTATTGAATATAAATTTATGTATAGGTAATAATAATAATTTGCCATATTGGTTGATAAATAATAATAAATACAATAAATATCAATAAAATACACAAATAAATAAATTTAATTAAATAAAACTTACATTTGAATAATGTTGTATAAAAAATATTGGAATTTTGAGCTTAACATTCGGGTTCAATGCCCTTAACAGATAAAATAAGAGCAATAAAATAGAGAAAAGCATGGGTAAATAGCAAAAATATTTAATAGTCTAGCACTCTAGCATATTAAGATGAAAAAAAAAAACGGGGTGCAAAACACGTAAAGCAAGTATGTATAGTGTATGCACTAAAGTAAAAATTCGTAAGAAAATTTACATTGAAAAAAATTTTTAGTTTGTTTACACGCTTCGCTTATACTTTATTAATTCATTTGCAATACATTAATTAAGTCTGTTTAAATAGCATTGCAAGGTTACCTAACGTAATCCTTCGTTTTACACTATAGACAATCAATACCTCCATATTCATCGTCCCTTCTGCACACTTCGTTACTTTAATCGTTACGGTAATCGATATTGTAATCGTTACTGCTTTCGCTATTACAATTAATTATTACGCTATAATATACCGTACGATCGATGTTAAAAATCAAAATTCATATAAAAAGCGTTGTGCCCTAACAATTTAACTGTACCAGATAAATAATTAAACTTTAAAAAAATTAATTTTTTGTCGTCGGCATGTGCTGCTTGCTTGGGTGATATTTAATGCGCTCGCAATAATCTAACGCGAATGGCAAATCACACACAAACTAGAATGTCGGCATCAGAACCGATGCACAGCCGATGAAACTTGTAAAAAAAAGTAAAAATCAAAAAGGAAAAAATATTAACAGAAAATACCACAATATCGTTGTACTTTAATTATTGCATTCTTGAACTCATTTTCCCGTCTCTCAAAGCTCTTCACTTTCAAATTGACGCTGTACATCGTTTCTTAAAGACACATTCCGCGTGTATTCTCTTGTAGGCTTTATCTCGGCATTAGTACTCCGTTCATCGTGCAAATACTTTTATTTTCTACTAACGTTACAGTACCAGTATTATTAATATAACCGTTATAATATTCATCGTTATCGGAAAAAATTTACATCAACTAGGTACATATAAAACAAGAGGTGAACGTTGACGACTCCGAAGTGTCAACGTTTTATCGCAGCAATACTTAAAAAAGATCGCGAGGAATTTTGCGATTTTGCTATAAGTAATCGCATTCGTTGGTTCGCAATCTTTCAGTATCGGCGAAGCAAATACTGATTGCTCGTCGAAATTCGAAGGTCCGAGAGACGTTTTGAGAATCCAATTCAAGATCTCAGTATTAAAATGTGGACGTCAATAGCACGCCGTTTTTTTTACATTTTTTTTTAGTTTTCTTTTTTTTTGTTCCTTAAGAGAATCATAAAATTCGGTAATCAGCGCGTATCGTTTAGCAAATCACTCTCTTTCCAAAGGAAAACACGCACACACACAAAAAGGTGATTGGATGAAGTTACTTTACCTCGATTTTATAAACATCGAATCAAAGATTTTTCAAGTTTTATGATTTAAATTAAGTCTTCATGTATATTTGAATATCTTAACTCATCGAGATAGAACGCTTTTAATGCCACTTGTTGATACATTCTAGACATAACTTCGGCCTTCGCCTTTTCTCTTTTTTGATAATAATAATACTTTACAAATGAGAGTCAATTTCGTAAAAATACCAAGTACGCCGTCAAACTTCACACACGGCCATTCATTCTTTTCTGCTCTCTCATAAAATCCAGAATCGTATGTACAGTTAAGTTACGATTAATACAAGACTTTGAGTTCGCAGGAAAATTCCTTGTACGAAACATTGTACTAGGTCAAATTTCACAGTACTTTACGCGCGATTTAGATTTACGTTAAAATACTGACAACTTGTGATTTAAAACGTTTCTTTTATGTCTCTTCTCGCTTCTAGTGAAACGGATTCGTTCGACTATTCTGTACATTTGTTCTTGATACGTCTCAGGAATCCAAAGCGGAAGAGTGACGATAGAAAGTTATGGAATGGCGTTAATTTTTCGTTCTTAGACTACATAAATCTCATTCGCTATATCGTAGTTGAAAACAGTCGTTAATCTTTCGTGCTCGAGTTTCGATGAGCGTGAGTGCGTACAAGTGTTATATCCGACTATATGCGTATCTATACACTGTATAATATACATATTTATACACATATATTTATATATCTCTCTTTCTCACTGTAATTATTTTGCAAAATATCTCTTTTACTGAAGATTCCTTAGTACTAAGCCTATATAATACAATCCGGAATCTCACCACACTTGCTTAGGCAGAAATCACTCTTTGTAAGTACATTGACCGGCTTTATGAACTTGAATCGGAGTCCAATTCAGCCCTATAACTCAACTTAAACTCAATCTATAAACTGCATTTCTTATAGAAAAGAAATATTTTAAATTAATCAAGTATCATAGAAAAAGAAAGTAACCCTGCGAATTTCAGACTTTCAGTCGACGAATTGCGCTAACCGAAAGCTTACAGTGGCTTCAAGGAACTAAGCGTTCGAAGCAGTCTGATAAAAAGAGAGTATTTTCTTTTTTGTAAACGAAAATAAAGAGAGAGAACAAAACTGCGATTGGCAATCGAATGACGATCGAATGACAATGCAGCAGACAGAGCGAAATATACGAATAAACGTATCGAAAACTGTCTGCCAGTGATATCATGAGGACCGCTATAACGCGATCGTTGCGAAAATAGCGTGGGACTTGTCTTACAACGACAAAAAGTCTTGAACTTGAAGAATCAGAAGGACACTCGCGTTCAGCTTTCAGTAATAGAAGTGTGCAAAACTATTGCAGCTGTTGCGAGCGCGAGCTGAACCTCAGCTATGTGACTGTGGTTGCGGAGGTGGCAATGGTGGCGGAGCCCCGGTGATTTCAGTCCAGCGCGTTTCAAAAAAGTTGCGCATTGCGTGGCCCGCTTTTCCAACTGGGCTGTCGTCCTCGTTAAATACCTCGCAATTGATAAACATTTGCCTCACATCTGCACAAAATTCATCCCGCGCCTTGTAGCTGAAAGAAAAAATTGCATGAGAATTCAACAGCAAATATTGAAATAATATAAATTAAGAAGAGATTGTAAATCGTCTCTGAACGAATGACCTAATATAAGAAAAATATTATCAACTTAAAAAGGAAATTTAAAAAAAAAAAGCTTTTCTATACTCTAAAAAAAAATATTAAACTTACACAGAGTCCTGTAATTTCTTCTTAATCGTACTGAGATCCATGGGAGTTTTAATAATTTTTTTATAAGTGGGAAACTGTTTGGTATTGACTGGCAAGAGGAAAGGCCAAGCTTCGTCCTGCTGCTCCAGCTGTTCAAGAAGTACTTTGCAAGGTGCAAGTTCTCGTTGCTGTTTTTTCGTCAGCGTCCTGTTGTTGGCTTCCTTTCTGGGCGAGGCTGTGGGCGTCGGTGGTTCGGATGAACTGACGTCCTCTGCATGAGTGTTGGACGCCGTCGAGGGCGTTGGACTACGGCGCAAAATAACACAGAAGTTAGCATGAGTCGCTTTTTATGTGTAACATACCAGCTACTAAAAGCTTCTTGCAGTTACAGACTTTCCGGTGATACAACGTTCGTTTCGTTGACCTTAAGTACTCTAAATTAGCGCTGCGTTAGCGGTGTTTCACGTAACAAGCAGTGCATAATACTAGACGCAGAATCGACTAATATTTCGGAATTTAACGAAAGTTATATAATCTAATATTACGAGAAATAGCGAGGACAAATCTCGAAAAGCACATTGAACCGAAGGGCTGACATGTTTGGTTTTTTATCGTAATCACCTAGCTGGTGGATGATCGGAACTTTCACTCTCTCTGGGTGTCGCTCCTCCGCCTCCTCCACTTCCTGCTCCTGCAGCTCCTCCTCCAGCTGCTCCTTTAGAATGACTTCTACGACTGCTATTTCTCTTCTTTGGTTGCTTACTGTGACAATTTGAGCAGTACCACTTTCCTCTCGGCATCTAAGATATTTCAAGTCACAATTTAATCATTGTAAAGATAGTTTATTTCAGTTGTAATAAAAAAAGGTGATTTAATTACCTTTGGCATTACAGGATTATGACAATCAGTATGATAAGCTCTGGGACATAATTCGCAGAGTACCAAATTCTTTCCAACTCTTTTTCCACAAACTAAACAGTTCCTCTCTCCTGTTGCCTTGTTCATGCACTCGTGACAATACCTGAAATTTATATGGTAAAAATTTATTGAAGACTATTGTAATTAATTGCAAAAGTTATTTATCCTTGCCGAAAAGTGGCTAATTTTATAAACAATTATAAGGAACCTACCAATCCCCATCAGGAATGTTTTCCATTTTTGGACGGAAACAGTAAGTATGGTAGCCGCGATCACAGCCATCGCAAAGCAACAATTTATCCTCATTATCTCCACTGTGGCAGAACTGACAATTCTGTAACAAAAATTCTCGTCATTTGTAAACGAAGCCGCAAAATCAGTTTTGCGTCTTAAGCGTTTCAAGCGATTCAAGACGACTTAAATCACCGCATCAATAGGGACCCAAACCAATATGTAAATACTTATACTTGAAAGTGATGAAAATTTATACACATCAAAATATTTTTTAAATATTTTGGATCCCTTTTTAGATTAAGCATGCAATTATTAATTTTTCTTAGTAGTGATGATGAGTGTTTCATGAGTGTTGACTGTTGATGTTAGTAAAACAAAAACGTGTTAGCTCATTTTAAAATAAAAGCAAAGCAAAGCAAAATGTACACATAAAAATATGTATGATGATGTGAAAATAATTTTTAAAAAAGCATTTTGATAACAGTAGAAATTATAGTGCTGAAATTTTGTTAAGTATTAATTAACAGTATGGAAAGTATGTTTTAAAAAAAGCACAATACAAAATCGCAGAAGCTTATTTTTTCAAGCTATCTCACATGCTAATTTTATATTATTCTACTGAATGCTATTTAATTCACGTATCGACAAGTACCTCGGCCTTCTGTTAAAGCATTGTATCTTTGTACAATCATAGGCACAGTTTTCTGAAACGTAAAACTGTGTAAAGACAAAACTGATTTTAAAATTATAACTTTGACTTAATTGAAAAAAAAAAATATTGAAATTTTTAAATCTTTTGTAATAGAGAAATCTTAATTTGCCGGAGAAAGTAGTCAAATGAAATGGAATCAACCGTACAACGGAAATGAAAAATTTCTTCATCATCAATTATTTTTTACTTGATTAGAAGTAATATAATTTTCTTAAAATTTGGAATAAAAGGTGGATGGGTTAATGGTTAGAGGTAAGATGGGAAAAGCTGATGTCCTTAATGAGTGATAATATAGATCTTACGAGCTTTTAAATTGGTATGATAGTGATGCTAAAACTCCGTAACTTATGATAAAATTAAAATTATCACTCATTAAGAAGCTGCGATGACTTTCGCAGGCACCGCTTGTATGAAATATAAATGTCAAACCAAACTGAAAATCATAATATGAATGCCTCAAACGCTGCCACAAATCATTAATTGAATGTCCGGATCCAGTAACGTCCTATAAATTTGTTTCGCAAGGTAGAGTTGGCCCCTAGGTAGTAGCAAACGAAATTTATAGGACGTTATTGGATCCAGATCCTCAATAATTTTCAAAACTAAATTTTCCACTGCATTATCAACATTTAAAACGATAAAAAATTGCAAATTTAAATATTTAATTGTTTAGAATCATACTCAAAGAAGAAAACAAAGAATCTGTCTGCACAATAAAACTACTCAATTCTCAATCAAATTTTACTGCTAATATGTTGTGAATAGTAGACATTTTTAAAAAGATGTTTACAAACATATTTTTTAAAAGACACGGTAAATCGTTCTGCAGACCTTAAATAAATATAATTTACGCAATCTGATAAGACCTTGACACAGAAATTGTTGCAAGTGCTGATACTTTTTGTGAAAAGCAGTGCGCACGAACGATAGTTCCTCGCAGACTAATTTTGAGGTGAATAGACAGGTAAAGATAGGAAGCGGAGGAGAATTCGGTTAGTATTATTAGCGGGGATACCCACAGAGGCCTGAGTAGTAGTCAATAGCTCATTGTACTGAGTGGTAGCTTTGAGTGAGACGCAGCGATTTCGTAGCTTGACGCAGACCGACTTTCTAGCTGGCTTTAGACTCACAGCCTTCATGATGCTCTTGTCCCAGGCGATGCTCGCCTCCAGCATGTAGAGAGCCATTGCGAGTTGAGCCGAGGTGTGGGCGCGGGCCGTAGCTTCACGCCAGTTGTTCAAACCCCTCGGAGTGGTTTCCTCCTGATGAGGTGCTGGACTCTGATCGGCTGAATTGGCACTCGCATTTGCAGCAGCTGCTTGTTCCGCTTTCAGTGCTGCGAGGTTTGGATCTCCAGTGCTAAAAACAATATTAAATTTGAACCTGTAGTCTCCTGAGTTAAATGGAATTTTATCCTTATCCTTTTATTCTTGAAGAGATCAATAAAGTAACTATAATAAGTTATATTTAAAAAAAAGTTTCTTACCAAATTCCCAAAGGTGGTTTCAAGTATCTTCTCTCAATCGCAGCCTCCAAGGACAATAACCTTTGACGTGCCTGCTCTACAGCGCTGACTTGCTCCATTTCATGGAGTTTTTCAAGTTCCTCAGCTTCTTCTGTACCTGCTCTTGGAGGTAGTTTCCACCCTTTGACTTGCATACTTGCGTTGGCGACTTTGTCTTCCAAAGCTTCGACTTGCTCGAGAAGTTGAGCATCAACTCGCAAAGCTACTTGCTCGCACCAATCCGCAGGACTGTCAGGCTTCGGAATTGTGAATTCTTCGTCTTCATCACCATCACCACTCATGTCCGTGGCTGACATGTTTCCCGGATCCACGTTAATCTTCCCTGTCACAGCCAGGAATGACTCCATCGTCGCCCAGGTTGTGCGTTTTAACTCCTTCTCTCTTACACCTCGCGAGTGGAGGTGTTCCAACAATTCTTGAAACATGTCCACGTCCGTTATTCTCCACCAACCGTATCGTAGATCTGTAAATTTAATAATAAAGTTAGATCATGGTATTTGAAGTTTAGCAAGTCAACTGTTTTTAAATATCAAATATGTTTTATTACCATTTGGCACTGGTTTCGCCTCTCCTGGAGGCGGTAACCCGTGGACTTTCAGGTACTCTAGTTGCACTGCTTCGTCCTGAGTTAAAACTAGAGGCGCTGGACTATCACACCTTTCGTAATTTGGACTAGCAGGTGGAGGGAAAACTGGAATTCTGAGCTCTGTGGGTTCAGCAATGCCGAAAATTTGCTTGGTACTCGGTCCAGGAATGTCGCACGTTTCTCGCGGAAGGATTGAGAACCAGTTGGGTTCATTGCCTCCACCTAATTAAAGAATAAAATCCTCTTTAATACAATATTTTAAATATAAATACTAAAATTATTTCTATCGATCACAAGCACTTACCCGAAATAAAGGTTCCGTTTACGTCTTTGCCGTTGTGTAAGTTATTAACATGGTTATATTTATCGCCGTTCGGAATCGCCTCCACGATCTTATCCTCCATCGTCTTGATCACAGGCTTCTGGGCCTTTTCACCCGCATCCTCGTTCACCTTTTTCACATCTTCCACTTTAACATCCACATCCATCTTAATTTCAGTTTCCTGCTTTATTTCCTCAGACGTGACGTTTGTCTTCGCGTCTGCCATATTAGAGTCAATATCGTCTTTCGAAACTTCTGCAGGATACTTTGATTCTTCGGCTATGCAGTTAACCTTCTCTTCCTTCTTGCCATTGACTTCCTCCACTTCAAACTTGGCTTTCTCGTCGAGTGGCTTTAAATCTTCCTCCTCCTTGTGCGCATTCACTGTCCTCTCTTCTTTAACTTCGTTTGGAGCTTCATTTTCACGATTCTCGGTGTCCATTTTTACGTCTTCTTGCTTCACTTCAGGCTTCTCTTCAATCGGCATGTTTTTGTACTTTTCATCCAACTCTGCTTGAAGGTCGAGAATTTCGGATTCTGCGCTCTCCATAGCTTCTACGTAAATTCCACCCGAGCAAGGAAGTTCCCAGTATCTCCTCCAATATCTATCCTGGCCGAAAACGTGAGCTCGCAACTGCTTTGAAGAGCCGTTTAACTTCTGAAGTTGCTCTTCTGATTGTTTTAAGAGTTTATCGAGCTTCTTACCCAGTTCTTCGCCGGAAAGATTCTTGTCCTCTTCCTGAAAGGATAAGCGAGATTTAAAAAATTGTTTTATAAATTTATTTGATTTATTTTAATATTTGTTTTCAAATTACCTCTTCGGGTTGAGTTCCTTCGCTTTCATTTTCAGACATGTCCTCCACTTCGTCCTCATGATGAATTTCTTCAGGAGTAGGTGTCGTTTCGACAGCGGAAGATGTCGTATTCCCTTCCTCGTCTACTTCCTTCTTTTCAATAGTTATTGTATCACCAGTCTTATTGACAATGACACCAACTGCCTCCATTCTCACTTTTCGACTATGCAATTGTCTGAGTCTGAAATAAAGTAAAGATTATTACTTATATATCAATAATTATTTGTGGATGAAAACTGTACAACGTGAAAAACAAAACTTACTTCCTAATTTTGGTGTCTAGCACAAATCGCTCCTTTTTCAATTGTGCTACAGTCTCCAAACTCCCCTCGATTTGTTTGATCACAGCCTTATTTTGAAGCAGCTCATTGCAAAGGAAAGCGAGCATTTGTGCTTTGTGTGTGGGATTTAAGGCGAGGAATGGCTTGTCTCGCAGCCTCTCAGACATCTTCCAAGTTTCGTTGTTGTGCAGATGCTCGTAGAACTGAGCATTTTTTCCTGAACATGTAGAAGCATAGTCACCACCGTTTTGATGATGGTCAGCAAACTTCTTGTCTCTTTCACGCTCAAGACAGACACCAGTTAAGGCCTTGACTTCCCCAGTTGCATTTGCGTAGAGATAAATCCTAAGAACTTCACTGATGTTCGCGTGAGTGATGTCTGCTTGTCGAAGACTCTGACCTAATCCTGTTGTGTGTCTAGCTGGTTGTGGAATTCCGGGATCTTCAATCGCACAAACTAATAAATGAGTCATCACAGACAACATTTCTTCCTCAGCTTCCTCATCATTGAGCAGAGCCATCTGTAAGCTCTTCAAGCTTGGTAGTGAATCCATATCTGAAAATTGAATTAAAGATCAAATAAAAATTAATCAAATCCTTATCTATTAACTTCTTGGAAACTGAGAATAAAGATAAACTTACCAAAACCTAGAGTTTCGCCAAAGTTATGTAAGAATTCGAAAACCATGACTATGTCTGCAAAAGCCTTTCCTGAAAGCTTTAAACCTGGTATTCGTTTTATTTCTGGCAAAGGTCTGTGATCCGTAAGTTCCATATCTTCGACAGGCTTCCTGATTTGTTCGACCAACTCCATTTCAATTTTCCTCTGCTCAGCACGTTTTTCCTTTGTTGCTATTCTCTCTGCTCTGGCTTCTAGGCGTTTTTTCTCTCTTTCTTCCATTTTTCTCCGACTTTCCAAAGCTCGTACTAGTGCCATATGCTGTCTTCTTCTCTCCCTCTCCTGATACGAGAATAAATTTGTTAATTAAAGTTCTAGATCATCAAGGTAAAAGTCGACAAATTAATTTCAACTTTAAATCAATCTTCAAGCTAATTCAAGTTGGAGTTAATACCGTACGCTTTTGCACAGTTTTATTTAAGGGAAGAGAAAACAATTGCTATATAAAATTCTTTTTAAATAATAGTCGTTGGCAGAAGTAGATTTTTTTTAATTTAATAATTTAAAATTCCCAATACCTCGGGAAAAATTAGTACTAAGTATAAGGTCTACATAGAGTAGAAATAACGTAGACTGAGAAGAAAAAAATCAGTTTTTTCGTCTCACAATTGTTTTAATTTGTGGTATTTCTATTTTTTAAATTCAGTACTATATTTCAATGTTTCAGTAGTTTAAAATCGTGCAATGAACACTCGAAGTAATATCATTCTAACACTCGGAACTATGGGTTGTTTATATGGAAAAAAAACCCACGAAAATTTTTCTGCATTCTTAGAGACAATCAGTTCAAATGGCACACATCATTCCGTTTCGCAATATTTTACATAGCTTGTCATTTAATGCAGATAGAAAATAGTATTTTATCACACCTAAGTAAATTTTATCAATTTACTCAATTTATTTAATATTTGTAGCAAGTTTTCATTATGTTTTCTATATTAAATTTGATTTTAATGCAAAATCAAACTTTATAAGTGATATAAATGAGAAATTAAATCTTTATAAGCTGAATTTAAACAAAATTATTTTAATAGGATATTATTGTGATAAGGCGGAAATTAGCCAAGTATTTGAATCTAGGACGAAAACCGTCTCAACAATCTTGCTTTTTTTTAAAGAAATGAGAAAGAAATAATAATTAAATTAAGAGCATGTGGTAATTACCATTAGAGAAAATTGCTGCAACGGATTTCGTAAATAAAAATGACCTAGGACATAAAAGCACTATAATAAAGAAAAAGTTAACAGCGAAAAGAAACATCAAGCAACAGCAATGCAGGGAAGAAGAAAGTACAGCGATGATGCATCTCGTCGCGCGATCTTAAATTAGTGCAAATATGAATCCGCAGACATTTTTTTGTTAATTATTTTAGAAGCAATGATGTTTAATGAATTGATTTAATTGCAGCGATGCTTATTAAGCAAATACTAAAACCAAATGTTAAAATTTAAAGATATTTTAAGGAATTTCGTTTGATATTAAGAAACTTCAAGGAATTTGAAAGGATTTCAAGGATTTTTTCTGATTTTTACAAACCTTTGTAGAACTTTTAAGAATTTCATGGAATTTGATGATATTTCTATTAATTTTAAGAGATTTTATGGGAGTTTCTCAAAATCAAAATTCCATTCTCCATTTTACTCAAAGAAAATTATAGATAAATATTTTTTCGCTCTGTACGCATAATTCTAGTTAAAAATTTATTAATCCTACAGAGGGAAAAAATTACAAATTTTATATTTGTTGAGTAAAATGAAGAAATCGAATTTTTAGATTGGAACTTGGCTCCAACACCCTTAAAAGGTTTTTAAAAGGGATCTTAAGGGATTATAAATGTTTTCGGGAAATTTTAAGAAAGAATAATGGAATCTTAAATTTTACTGCAATCAGAAGTAAACTCCCGGTTTTTAAATTAAATTCCCGGTCATTTCCCGATCTTTCCCGGTCAAGTCGCCACCTTGATCTTGAAGTGAAGTATGTGAAGCCTTAGGGATGCGGATGGATGTTTGTATGGAAATTTTATGCATCATTAAAAATTAGGGAATTCACCAAAAAAATGTGTTAGTTTTTTTTTAATGCTTAGGTTAGGCATGAGACATACCAGCTCGACGGTGTAGAGCATCTCGCGCTGCTTGGTGAGCTCCTGCATGTACATCTGCGGCACAAAACACATCCAATCCACCAGTGCTCAAACCACCGCTATACACTCAAAGTAATAATCGTTTTCTCTCTAAGTCTCTTTTTGCCCCTTTTGCCTTTTATCATCTCAGATGTTTTCAATTTGTTTTATAAACTATTAATTTTATTTCCTTAAATTTAATTTACGTACGAGAACAAAAGACGTCATCAAGACAGAGAGAGAAACTAGCCATCATATGGAAAAATGAAATACAGATATTACAGAAGAAGCTCAGAAAGTCACTAATGAATAATTCGAATGAAAAATGAATCATAATAAATAACTTATTGAGTAAAAAGCTGATGGAAGCTCTATTTGAATTTTTTAAAAAAGGAACAAGAAATCCTAATGTACTTTATAGAACATCTCTTCAGGTGAATTTACTAACAAAAAAAAAAAAATTTAAGGGCAAATGGTAAACTGTGACGTCACTAATTACCAAACGTAACATATATATTTTCTCTAGTTTCTTATTTCTAATACAAAGAAGATATTTCGTTGACATTTTTGGAAATGGCAGAAAACATATCAGTGCATGGCGATCTTCTGTCATTTCCAAAAATTTCAGCGATACATCTTTCTTAGTTTAAAAATAAGAAGCCGGAAAAAAATATATATAATACGGTTGGTAATTAGTAACTTCATAGTTTACCATTTGCTCTTAAGGGTGTTGGAGCCAAGTTACAATCTAAAAACTCGATTTCTTCATTTTACTTAACAAATATCAAAAATGGAATTATTTCCCTCTGTGGAATTAATCAATTTTTAACTAGAATTATGCGCACAGAACGAGAAAATATCTAATTCAAGTGTTTTCTAAGTGAAACGAAGATATTGAATTTTGAAGATAGATTTTGAATTCTTCATTTTATGCAAAAAATATTTATCTACAATTTTCGTTGAGTAAAATGGAGAATGGAATTTTGAGCTTAAAACTTGGGTCCAACGCTCTTAAATAAAGTAAAACACTAAACTCTGATCTACAACACACAATATAAATTCTACAGTATACCAAAACTTGAAAAACTCGACAGATATTGAAATAAAAAATTCTACTAAAAAAATTCTACTAAAAAAATACAGAAAACGTAAAACTACACAATCGGCGATAACAAAAGCAGAAGAAAATACAGAGTAGACGAATTCTACAGCACACTTGAAACTATTGATAACAGAAAAAGTTAAACTTCTATAATTTATCAAAAGTTTCACCTGTTCCTTCAGCATTACCGCTTGCTGCCTCTTAAGTTCGCGCTCCTGCGAAAACAGGAAAGTTGATAACGGTAAATGGATGATATATGCAAATTAAAATTTTTCAAACAATAATTGTTAAATGACAGAGGTTTTAATAATTGTTAGAAAAAGCAAAATTCGTGAAATGGAGGATAACTGAACCGTGCTCTGAAGCTTTAATTATTCACATAAATGCAAATGCTCTAATTTTATGGAATATGCATGATACCTTAAAGGATAATAAAATAAAGATTATTGTACTTGTTCAATCATAAATAAATAAATAAATAAATAAATAAAATTTCTTCAATTGGAATAGATATTGTGATTGTATTAACCAGTTATTTAACATTTCTGCCAGTATTAAAAGTTTAAATCATGACTATATGGCGTGAAGTGTGTGAAAAATTCGCTTTGTGCGAAATTACCCTGCATATTTCATTCTTTGCGAGGGAGAACATTAAATCTTATTTTACCTGTTGCTTCCGCTGTTGCTCCTCCATTCGAATCTTCTCCACCTCTTCCTGCCGCTTTTTCCGGGCCTGCGCACATGCCACACACTCGTCACTCACATTCATGATATTATTTTATATCCTTAGCGATTGTTAGAAAGTTAGACTAAGATATCATTGTAAAAAAAAATATTTTTTAAAATTAAGTTACAATACAGCAAGTCTCAGGAAAATGAAACAAATAGCCAGCGAAATTGTAAATTTAAAAAAAGTTAGAGAACATAGACCTTTAAAATGTTGGCAATAAATTTAAATTCTATTTTTCTCTTCTTAATTTGAAATTGTTTGATTATAAAAGCTTATAAGGTAAGCGCACCAGTGGTTGAACGAGTTGCAGTGAATAAACACTGTTTTTCAAATAACAAATAAAAATTTGCTCTTATGGGAATTACCCCATACTCTTAAGACATTTCAAGAAAAAATATAATAATAATAATAATAAAAATTTCTTTAAAAAGTGAAAATAGAAAGAAGAATCAACAAGTAATTAACAAACTAAAAATTCTTTTTTCCCTCGACTTGCTGAACTCGTATTTTTATATTATGTATTATTTTGTTCTTTGAAAGTCATTAAAAAATTGAGAAGATTGTGAAAAATATTACATTTAACACTAGGACCCTAATGTTCTAAGTATTTTTATCATTCATGTATCGTGTCGGTAGGAAGTGGAATTTATTTGTACTCTACTACTAGCAATTGTCTCTAAAAATTTTCGTGGGTTTGTCTTCTTGATATTATATTATTTTTGGAAGTATTTGTAATAATTAAACATGCCTATAGAACCGAGAATCTACTCTTGTGAATTTTAGTATTGGCTCCACTCGGTTTTAACACAGAAATGCGTTTTAACACGAGTAAAAAAGCACTCAGAGAGAAAACTAGAGAAAAAGTTAAACCACTATACTGCCTAAACCTTTAAAAGAATTTATTTATAAGGGAAAAAAGCTTGAGGAAATTTTGTTCTCTGAAGAAGTGAAGTTGCACAGAAAAAGCATTGCTGTTCTAAAATAGTATTTTGTATAGCGACTCTTATCATTACGAAATTTCGTTTGGTTTTTTAAGATCACACTTCATTGAAATTTAGAAATGTATGGCATTTCCAGATTTTGCAGATTCAATGAGTATTTAGAAGTTTAATTATTGTTCTCCTCTCTATTTCTTTACCATTTTAGTTTTAAAACTACATAAATGTATACTACCATGGTCCTTATTTTTCGATTTTAGATTCTTCTTAGTTTCATCCCTCTATTTTGTTGGAATATGAGTTTTTGAAAAGTTGTCATCGAGAAACAAAGAAATAAAGAGTTTTTTTTTTAAATTGGTCAACCATCTTGAATTTTAAAAAAATTTTGAATTTTCATTGTCATTACGTGCTTTCTAATAAATAAATTTGTCTCTTTTAAGTATTTGACGAGATTTTTGTAAAAAAAAATTTTTCGTTTAGATATATTTTTTCAACATAGTCTAAAAACCATAATTGTACAGAGCTGAAGGATTCCGATGAAATTAAAATAAATTACCTGCATTTAAAAATTTACAGTAGGTACTTTTCCCACTTTTAGGTCATTCCAACAAAATAGAGAGATAAGACCAAAGAAATTCGAAAAAAAATCCACCAAGAGAAAATAAGGACCACCCTAATATACACTGGCAATACTTTTAAAAGTATTTCAAACAGCACGTCATTGCAGACATACACTGATGTTTTAAACTTTTAAATTACTCTGGAGCTTTTTAAAAATGTTTAAACCTAAAAAAATCTTCTTGTACAGAATATCTGAAATCTTATCGAAACTAGATCGAGCGAATGATGAAGACATGCAAAATTTCAGACTGTTTAGATTTTGGATATGACAAACCAAGCAGAAGAGAATGTAAAATGAAGAAAATATTCAAAAGGACAATAGTAGAAGGAAAAGTAGAAGAAGAAAAAGAAGATAAAATAAGACAGCGATCGATCGAAATCGAAAGACGTGGAACAGAAACGCTAATGTAAATATCAGACAAAAGGGCAAAAATTGGCACTAAGATGAAATATGTATGTTTTACACTGATCCAACAGCGAGAAAAACGATAATAACAAAGAGAGCTGAAGAGCTGAAGAGATGAAGAAAAAATTCTAAATTGAAGCGCTCATGCGGGGCCAAGCAATTACGATTACCTATAAATGCATAAAATTCCACGTAATGTCGCTTAAGCTTATACATCTTAACAAAGTATATAGAAGTAATAAAGTGATTAATAAGAGGTATAAAATATTAATGTACATACGCATAAAGTACTTTGACTTGATGTAAAGACTGCGCGGAAATACGTCATTCGAGGAGGGAAGAAAGTAATTCGTTGTTCTTTTTTTTTTACTTGTATAGAGATATGCTTTGAACGTGGCATGCCTGCGATTAGCTAGCTGTTATATATAGTGACAGGAGAAGCTAGGCACAGAATAGTTTTTTGGCAGAATATTATCGTACCTACTTAAGTCTGGATTTTAACGATCCTTCCTACAAACTCAAAGCTCGAAACGCAACTTGCGTTTCTTTTTAGGACCTTAGTACCTCGAATTTCTAAACTACTTTCAATCCTTGTCCCCTTTTCGAAAAAAAATTCTAGAGGCGAATTTTTTTAGAGGGAAACATTATACGTTTAACCGCCTTTGCCCCTTTGTTAAAGAAGCTGATGCCAGTACGATCGAATTTTAATCGATGAAACTTATAGCTAGGAAAAAGGCTTCTGCAGAGCAAGTCTAGTTAATTTTCTTTGAAATAACTTCAAAGTTCTACTGAGAAAGAAACTGTAGCAATTATTAAAGTATTAGATAATTTTATGCTCCTTTATAGTTTCATTTTTTTATAGTAGTGACTGAATTAAAATATTCCAGTTACTATTTACGGAAAAGTAATCTGAGAATTTTCTCCAGAAGTAGAATAATTTTTTCTACATAAAATTCCTTTCATTTGACGAAATTAAGAGTATAATGAATAATTTTTTAGAAAACGAAATACACTCGAAGCCTATGATAGCGGTCAGCTCGGTTGGTCGGCCGCTAACGCGGGCGTATTGGAGACGTCAAAAAGTCAGGGACGTATGTACATCCTCACAGATTTGGAGTTTTTCTTCAAATGTGAATCGCTTCCTTTTTGACATTTTTGTAACGCGAAACGAAACACTGACAGCGAATGGGAAACGACTGGAACGTGGAACGAACTGAACACAATTTTGGAGCAAACTATAGTGGTTGACGTAATTGAAACAAAACTAGTAGTTAACCTCTTAAGGTTCTGCCCACCTTGTTGATGCGGTAGTGCTGAGTTCGTGACGTCACCCTTCCCGCCCCACGGAACCCCTTACCAACTATATATATTACCGCCAATTCTACGAACCGCTACCATGAGTGTCGCTACCATGAGCTTCGAGTGTATTAATCTCTAGTCTAAAAGGTTCTAAATGAAAGGGATCAGATCTAGAAAGAATTGCGTGTATCTTAGGAGCAGAATAACTTTTCAAAAAAAAAAAAAAAAAAAAACAGAATAATCAAGGCCTGTTCTCACTTACATTAAGGGTGTTGGAGCCAAGTTCTAATCTAAAAATTCGATTTCTTCGTTTTACTCAAAAAAATATTAAATTTGCAATTTTTTCCCTCTGTAGAATTAATCAATTTTTAACTAGAATAATGCGTACAGAGCGAACAAATATTTATCTATAATTTTCGTTGAGTAAAATGGAGAATGGAATTTTGAGCTTAACACTTGGGTCCAACGCCCTTAAAAAGTTAAAAATTAATTAAAATTGTAGTATTTAAAGAAAATAAAAACTTTAATGAGAAGACCGCCGGGCCCTGATATATTTTGTCATTTTTAAAAATTTCAGTGAGATATCTTCTTCAGTTCAAATATAAGAAGCCGGAGAAAATATATATGGTACGGTATGATAATATTTGTTCAAAGAGAGTCATTATGAAACCTTTAAAAAACTTTATCAAACCTAAAAAGATTTCAAAAAGGTTTGATGAACTTTAGAGAATTTTATTAGAATTTTTAATTCCACTACAGAATCCTTCTGCTCGCCAAGATAAAGAAACTAAAATCTTGAAATAATACAGCTACTCATCTGTTTAATAAATTTGAGGTAGATACAATAAATGTATACGTGCTTGTCTGTGCGAAAGCTTTCTATACCATGCAGCATTCGAAGGTATCCAGAGTATTGCACCCTCCCGTCAACAAAAGCCGAAAAAAATAAACATAAACGCTTAAAAAAAAAAGAAAAAAAAAACTCGCTTTAAAAAAATCTCGCGGTAGGAATAAGTTCGTATTGCATCTAACGCCTGAGTTGACCAGCGTGTAGTGTGTTCGTAAGCAATATACTTTCTAATGAAGAAGCCGAGGAGGAGCCAGGAACTTGGTATCGATGAGTGACTCGTCATGTCTCGGTGACCGGATGTGAGAGACACACAAGAAGGGTCTAGATGGATGGAATGGTATCTAATGGAGGATTTCCGGGGGATTAGGGAGAGAGTCTTACCTCCTGCAGCAGTTCCTGATTTTGCGTTTGGGTCTGGGCCTGATGCATGTTGTCCAGATGTGAGGGCGAGCTTGCCCTCGAAGTTGCCAAATTGACAATTGGTGCCGTCGCTGAAGTTGTCAGCGGCGACATCAGCGAAGGCAGCAGCGGTGACACTCCGATGTTTGAATTCGAGCTGATCTTTTTCGCTGACTCGATGTCCACATCAGACTGCATGACGTCTCGATTCCTCCAGCTCTCAGCGATGCTCTCCCTGTTCTTCCAGATAGTCGCCACGGTGCTGCTCGCCAGTCCAAGTTCCCGGGCCACATCACTCTTGCTCTTCCCTCTCTCGATCTCTTGGATGATCTTCATTTTCTGTTTGATCGTGAACGCGAGCCGCTTTCGACCCTGCATTCGTGCCAGGTAGCCGCCAGGCGGCTACTGTCAGTCCACAGTGGGCTAATATTTTTGCTCTGATTTTTCTTTTCTCTTGGTGAGTGTCCGTGTTTTGGGGTGAGTGAGGTGTACAAATACGGATGTTTGTGTGACCAAATGCGAGGCAGTGAGTTAACGGATGAACGAGTGTGGGGCAGTGAATTGTGAGTAAAGAAGGATAGGTCAGTGGAGCGAGTGAATGGATGATCGATCTCTCTTTCTTTTTCTTTCCCTCCCCCCTTTCTCTCGTTCTTTCTTTCTTTCACTAGTGCATTAGACAATTTTAAGGAAGCCATCTCCAATAGTTCATTTATCATATCTTTACCATTAACACGACTACTGTACATCGAACAGCCCTCTTCCACGGAGATATGTATCTCAAAATCAAATTAATTCAGTAGACTTTAGTGCAAACTGAATCAGATAAATAAATAGTTTTGAAAAATCAATGGAATCTCCTGAGAATATTTACAGAGATGTCCTTTGGACCTTCCCAAAGATTGGATTCAACTTTAGCTGCAAAGATCTTTTTCTTGTTAGTTTAAATATTAAAAACAAATTTTGTTCTCGAAATTTTAAACACTCATTTTGACCTCCGCAGAAGATACACTCTTATTCTTACTAACCCGAATCTGGCTGCGTTCCGTTCCCAAGTGAGCGTAACAACTCAAATTTTGTCTCTTCTGGTGGTGAAGCCTAAGACAGAAGCAATCAATCAAGGATCGGATCACAGCCAGGAAGCAAAAGATATCGGCACTGAATTGACACTCGCGTGCACCTACTCTCGTTTCGAGTCTTGGGTAAAGGAACTTTGCTGATCTCAAAGTGGTCTATCATTTGCGAAACAAATATCTCGCATGATTGGTTCGTATCTTACTACGTTAGCGTTAATTAATTCAACAAGAAATTAGATTAAACAAATTAATTAAAAAGTACTGAAAATAATTAATAAATTCTTTAATTTATCGCTGCTTCTATAAAATAGGAAACCAATTGCGATTTGAACTCGGCTTGGTCGAGTTGCCAAGTAGCGGGTGGAAAAGCGATGCAAAATACGTTTCCGTCTGGTGACATGACGTTTTGAACGTAACTCAAACGAAACAATAAAAAAAAGAGGACATGCTGGGCTCTCCTGTCACTATTGCTAGCGATCTCTGGTTGGCGGAAATTTCGGTTTTGGATTTTGGGGGTCTGGGGTTCGGTTTTAGGTTCAGGGAAGACGAGTAAATGTAATTTAGCTAATATATGAACTATCAATTTAAGGAGTGTATATATGTAAAATATACATATATAAATGTAATATAAATATACGGCACACACAAAGAGCATGCGACACGCACGGTAGGTGGACAAAATACAAAAACGTAGGTATCCCAAGTAGAAAGAGAATAATAGATCTTTAACAAATGAAACAACAAGATCGAGACAAAATGAAGAAGCTCGAAATTCACAAGCACTCACCTCTAAGAGCTGCTGATTTCTAATTTCTCGCTCCCGTCTCACCGCTTCCTGACGCTCACTCTTCTCCTGCTCCTTCAGTAACCTGAAAATTAAATTCCAATTTCAATTACTTTCAATTTTTTTAACATCAAGTTTAACTTTCATGTATTTCCTAATTTCAAAGAATTAATTATTAATTAAAGTGGCCACAAGATTCAATTTTTTAATTTCCCTGACATTTCCCTGACTTCCCTGACACGTGGCCACTCTGTAATTAATTATTTTAAATTTCCACTTTGAATTCTTTTTAAATCAGGGCATAATTAATTTACCTGGCTTGCTCTTTATGACGTTGTGCTTCTTCTTTGGCGAGTTTCTTGGCGTATGCCAACTTATCCCTCTCATATTGACTATTGACCCTAACATCCCTGAAGCCGCCAGCGGCTTTCAGCTCGTCTAGTCTCCTCGCTACTTCCTGAGCACCGAGTCTCACGAATTCAGCTTCCGCCAAACCCATAGTCGGCTGCAAGAATTCACCCACAAGCGGCCTCGACGAAAACGAAAAGTTTGCTGATGACATTTCCGCGGGATTCTGATGCTCGAGGAACTGAAATTGTATTAGAAAATGAAATTCTCTTGCATTTTCATTCATTATAAACAATAACAGTTTATGATTTTGTGAAAAATTACCTTTAAAAGTTCCGAACTATTCCTAAATGATTTTCCGCAAGGGCTGTAGTAGGAAACATCACCCTTGATGACTCCCGTTTTTCCGAGTCCCTTGATGACTGTTTCCCTTTTCCATCCACGTTCCAGCGGAACTTGAAGATCTTTTTCACTAGAATTGAGCTTTCTTCTCTTCGCATTTGGCGTCCCATCCGCATTATCATCATCGGTATCAGTAACCACATCAGTATTACTTCCACTCTCACTAGTCACGTCCATGTTGCTCTCCTCGCCCGAAACTTCGAGCAGTCTGTTTTTCATCTTCTCCTGCAAAGATTTCTATATAGGGAGTAGGATTTAGTGAAAAATCATAAACAAACGAAAACCATACGATAAATAAACAAAAAGGTAAATACTTCAGAAGACATAAAAACAAAAGAACAAAAAGAAAGATTATAAAAACAATAAAAGATAAGCAAATGAAAATCATACGATAAACAAAAAGGTAAATACTTCAGAAGACGTAAAAACAAAAAAAAAAACAAACAAAAAAAAAACAAAAAGAAAGATTATAAAAACAATAAAAGATTTTTAGATGTTTTAACACTATAAAACAAACAAGGTTGCGCAGTTATAAAGATAAATGAGAGCAGATAACAAATAATTTTTATTTACAAACACGACGGAGTAGTAGTAACGTTTCTGAGCGTTTCGTCTTTGTCTTACATTGCTTACTTCAGCACAAAACAAAGATAGATGTTCTACTACTCTTCGTGACAGACACACTGTCTCGTTTGATCGTGAAATTTTTATAATTTTATGAATAAACTTACTTGATGTTTATCGTCACCCTGACCCAAAGCAGACGCGTGAAGTTGCTGGGCAGCAAGAATATTTGACCTGAGTAAGGAAACCTGGTGCGACAACGGAACACTTGGATCTAAAGAACCAGGCGTGGGTTTTATACCCAAAGCTCTACTCTGAGCCAAAAGAGAGGCGACTGTATTCTTTTTTGGTTTAGACACCCCTCGACCTAAATTTCTTGGTCTTCCATCTTTATGATGTGTTGTACTCGTACTCTCACTTTCCTCGCTTCCGCTGCTCGGCCGCTGCGGGGAATCCGCAGCAGCGAACAACTGAGCCAAAGATGGACTTGGTGATGGTGGTACCGACATCGAATTTTGCGGTACTCTTCTCGGCTTAGGTCCAGGTTTCCGCCGCGCTGCATACGAATTATTTACATTACAATCTGTCGCGAAAGGAAAGGAAATTTTTGTGTAATTAAAATCTGTTGAGTAAACAGGTGATTGTGATGATTTTCGTGTATGTGGTGATGCATGAACTGTTATAACGATTATTTTAGAGTCACTTGATATCAAGGTTTCAATTGTTTTAAGATTTAACAAAAGTTGCGAGTATCAAATAAAAATATTTCGATTGTGTTTAGGAAAAGTTTTTTCAAACCGGAAATCAACTTCCGGCATCAAAAATAAAATCAGGAATAACTCCCAGATTTTCTTCAATTCTCGAATTTCCTTAAATTCCCGCACACTAGACATCCTGTCAATTCAAATTACTTTTAAATTGAAAATGATTCATTCTTGAAATGATAATGCCCCTAGCCTTGATGATTACAAGAGAATAAAATGATATGAAATAATAATGAAAATCCGTTGAAGCTTGGACTCACATGTTCTATCGGAAGCCAATAACGACTGACTCAGATTACTCAGTTGGGTGAGGGGTTGACTTCCAGTGGTCGGCGAGTTACTGCTCGTTGAAGCAGGCTTTAGGGAAAGATTTAAAGGAGTGTCCGAATCGTTCGTACTACTCATATTACTAGTTGTGTACGTTGGTGGAGCCGACAAAATGGAACCGTTCGTCGAGTGCGCTGGTAATTTGATCACTTCGACTCTGTCTACAGAATCTCTGTACTCGTTGGAATCGTTCTAAATAAATTGAAAATAGAGTGTAATTATTAAGAATGTTCGACTTTGATTCTAAAGATAACTCCGTTGTGTTTAACGGAGTAAATAAAGTATTTAGATAAATAATTACTGGCTTACACATAGATAATTACGATCTTGTATTTGGATGGTTAGTGATCGATCTACCTGTGTGCGATTGAATTTTCGCGGCTCCATCATCAAAGACGATGAGGTGGTATTAGTTTGATGTGCAGACAAGCCTGGACCTCCAGGAGCATGAACACTGACACTTGGCGAATCCAGGGATATTGTTTTTTTCCTGCCCCTGTTTGTTGTCCCCGGAATCTTTGGACCGACTATACTCGAAGTATATTTAATAATCTCCGTATCCGGGGGCAAACGAACACCACCCAATATACTGCTAGGATCACTGAAAAGAGGGAAATAGGTAATATTTAAATAAATTCTCTGGCTTTTCTTGACTTTAATAATATGTAACGGATTTGAACTAAGAATCTAACAATTATATTTAACAATCAAGGATCTTTACCTTCCTTCCTTTACAGAACTGCCAGCATCAAGAAGCGTTAAATAAAAAATTAAGTAGAAACAAGTTTTTTCTTTTTAAATAATTTGTATCTAGTACAAATTTTAATAGATTTTTTCAAATACATCTTAAATATGTCTTTTTTCTCCGTATAAACTAAGAATCTTACAAAATGACTATCAGAAGCGCTTTCAGGACTAAATATATTCGAATATATTATATTCGTGAAGTTTAAGTTGACACTAAGTTTGCAGCTTGTAAGATTCTTATAGTTTATATGAAAAAATATTTGATTTAAACCTCGTGCTTCGCGCTCGGCTCTGTTTAGCAATATTCTTCATGATTAAAAGGAAAACTATTCATCTTATTGAAAAATGGTCAAAAGAGAACTTGTAGATCTTTTTAAGACCAATAATTATTTTTGTTATCATTTTCTCTGCATCTCGCGTTATTTGTCTCAAAATTTGAATTTTCGATTTCTTAAGGAAATTCAAAAAGTTGTTATGCCTATCCTATAGGGCAATCCAATCGGTCAATTCTTTCGAAAGTTATCGTGCTCACAAACTAAAAATCTACAGACACACAGACAGACAGACAGACAGACAGACACATTCGTAAAAACATGTTTTTCGGGTTCAGGGGGTCCCAAAACGTGGACATTTGACAAAAACGGGGGGGGGGTCAAATTTTACACAAATCTAATACCTTCTCTGATGAGAATGTAAAAATATGATATATTATAAAGTATAAAGAATGAATTTCTCACCTAACGACATTCGGTTGCGAATTCGTTGTACTGCTTGTTGAAGAAGTACTATGATGAGAAGTCGAAACCGGAGCCTGACTGGTTACTGTCAGAGTATTTGTCAGATTGTGAGTCGTTGAACTACTACTGCTCGCAGGAGTCTTGTGACTCTTGCTTGACTTAGCTGTAAATTGAAAATTTCAGTTAGTATTTCCGATCTAGATTCTATATTTCGGTTCACTTTAAAATAAATCAAAATATGAAAGTGAAACGAAAGAAACAAATTACGATATTTGTTTAAGTATACTTACACTTACTAGACTTATGAGAGGAAAGGGACGGTGGATTAAGTAAAGAAGCGGGATAAGGAGGTAGAAGACCTTCGGCACCAGGTGGAAATCCCGGAAGTCCTGCGGCTGCGGCTCCTTGTAACCTCGCAAGGTAGTCTTGCGCAGCTAGGTGCGAAGCCATTGTCCACCAAGCTGCGCTCGCAGGATTAATACCTGGACAAACAAGAACAAACAAATTTATTCCAATTTAATTAAAAGTCTAATTAGAAATTTTAATTTGAAGTGATGTTCTGGTTTTTTTCATTACAATTTTACAATTACGATTACGATTACGCAATGTACAAAATGGTTGACAAAAACAACTTAACTTCAATTACGAAACAAATTAGAAATGGTTTGAAACAACTGAAAATCGGAAATTACAAACAAAAATTACGATTACATATAATATTTATCAGTACACGCACCACACGCACTAGCAAAACAACACGCGCGCGATTATTTTGTTTTACTTTCACTTACTTCTTACAACTTCATATTCGTAATCAGAGTGCATCAAAATACATTATAGATATACGCAGCGTAAATGAAATTGTAGGTGCTTCTTTTCGGAAGTCTATCCGAAATGTTTTACATCTCTAATATTTTTTAACAGTAAACCTTTAATATTTTTAGAAGTATATACTTATGAGATAAATGAACCTTTACTGGTTCAATATAGGTGTTATCCTATCTGCTATGAAAAATTTCTTAATATTCTTGAAGATCTCTTGCTCTGGAGTCTAAAGTCTAGAATGAAGAAGGAGGTAATGAAAATAGGAGATTACGTCGAAAAAAACGTAATTACCTAGACTTGCAGCTTGGCTGGCAGCCACACTTAGTGTTCCAAGACTGCTGTGAGAATAAGGAGGTGGTGGAGGCGCAGAAGCCGGTGTATGACCACCGAAACCAGGACCCGAACCGCCTCGTCCCAAAATGGCGTAAGCAGAGGGCAAATGATGCGCCCCCAGGCCATATCCACCAGGCATTCCTCCAAAGAGTGACGACGTTGTGTTTTCACCTCTTGGCCAATACGCTGAAAAACAAAATTTATAACATTAGTATCCATGAAAATAATTTGGGAATGTTAAAATAAATTAAAGACCCTTTCTGTTTCACTCTCTCCAATCGAAGGTAAAATAATACATTCTCTCTGATGAGAGATTTAATTTTGAAGATGGATTTTGAATTCTTCGTTTTATGCAAAAAGTATTGAAATTAAATATTTTTTCGCTCTGTACGCAGTCTTATATTTGAAAAAAGATTAGGGCTACAGAGCGAAAAAATATTTATCTATAATTTTCGTTGAGTAAAATGGAGAATGGAATTTCGAGCTTAACACTTGGGTCCAACGACCTTAATTCGAAATAATTTTGAAGGATTGGAATTATGAAGAGTTAATTGAAGAAGAGGGCAACGACTTTGAAACCATTGAACTTTTGACTGTTTCTCGAATATTGAAGGTGACCTCCTGACCTCGTGAGCTCTCCTGTCAGTTACGTTTCCGGAAAACATTAAAGTTACTCAAGTTTGTAAACATGTTAGTTGTTCAGCGAGCTCTATACTTGAAGCCCGAAAATTCATGTACATACATACATATGAATATGTGAACATGAACATATGTACTAGAGAGTCGAGAAGCGAAAAAGGACAGAGAGATAGTGAAATAGAATACATCGATCGATCCCAAAAGATTCACAAGCCTTGCACTGGCACGAAGTACAGAACAGAGGGTGCATAAAATCATTTTATCCTAACAAGGATCGGAACAACGAACCCATGTATCCATAAAATATCACTTCAAAAATATAAAGTTCGGAAAATTGTTTGTCGCCATTGGGTCTCTAATGAAAATTATAATATTTTTAAAAAAATATCATTAATAATAGAGGATATGTTTGCCCTCGTCCCTTAAAATTTCACGAAGAACTTCGAAATTCCTTAAAATTCGTTAAAACATCTTAAAATTCCTAGAAACCTCTTTAAAGTCCTTAAAAATTCACAAAAACTTTCAAAATCATTAATCTCTTGAAATCCATGTTAAAAATTCCTAGCAACCCCTTGAAATTTCTTAACATTTAAAATATCTTAAAATCACTAGAAATTTCATCAAATTCCATGAAATCCTTAACAAATTTTACAAAATCTTTTGAAAATTAGAAAAATCTCTTGAAAACCCTTAAAATTTTACGAAAATCTTTGAAATCCCCGTAAATTCTATAAAATCTTTTAAAATTCATAAAAATCCTTTGAAATCCGATTGAAATCTGACCAAAGTCGTTTCAGTCGTGAAACATTAGTAGAAATATGTAGTGAATTCTTTTTTAATCGAAATATCATGAAATAAAAATGAATCACTCCAGAGTTTGATTTGAAAGTGTAATAAATTTAAAGGTATGAACACATTCTAATTCAGCAATTATTTCGAGAGGCTTCCTTTCACTTTGCCGCAAATGCCGCATGCATACGGCTTTCTCCAGAAACTTGACATAGGTCTTGTGGAAGGATGCGTATGAAAAAAATACACGTAGGTAGATACAGAAATGTGTTGCCCGATGTACCTACTACTTAGCATTGGGATCGAAAGCGTTCAGTTCACGAGCTGGGAAAATGGCTGTTATTAAATCGATCGCTGCTCTAGTCTAGCTAGTGAGGGTTGTTGGAGTTGGGCCAGGGGTTGAACTGAACAGAGTTTACGACGAACAGAGGCCGAGAGTTACGAGAAATTTTCTCAATTGCACCTTTTCGAGACTAAACCAAATCTTTGCACACCCTGCACAATAATTTTAATTCGAGATATAAAGAAACCAGTTTATAACTGATTTCATTTAAAATTAACGGATTGTGGTTCATGTGAACATGAGTTAAAAATAACTGATAGATTGTCAGGGTGCCTACTAAATTTTGAATGATTTTAAGACATTTTTAAGGGATTTTAAGGGATTTAAACAAATATAGAGGATCTTAAGAGATTGTGAATGATTTTAAAGAATTTGAAGAGATTTAAAAAGAGTTCAGAAGAATTTAATCATTTTTAAGAAATATATAACAGGATTTCTAAGAATTCAAGTGATTTTAAGAAATTACTAAGGATTTGACAGGATTTAAGTTTTTTTTTTTTAGTAATTAAAGAGATATCGAGACTTAACAAAAGTTGCAAGTGACAAATAGAAATATTTTGATTAATTATTCAGAAAAGTTTTTTCAAACCGAAAATCTACTTCCCGCATCAAAAATAGAATCAAAGATAATTCGCGAATTTCCCCGCATTTCTTTCAATATCCGAACAATTCTCGGGAGGGCGATTATGTAACTTTTCACTTCCACTTTCACTTTTATGGATTTCTACTTTTTGATTTTCACTTTCTCTAAATGCACGTGAAGGTCAATTTTCACATTTTAAATGTCACTGACGAATTGTAAGTGATTTGCGTATTTAATTCATATTTGCCATTTTTCAAGTTTTCAAACTTTTCAAGCTTTCCACGAAAATGAAACATAAAAAATAAATACCAAAAAAATCAAAGTGCAAGTGAAAAGTGAAGGTGAAAATGAAAAGCTACATAATCGCCCCACTTCCCGGATTTCCTTAAATTCCCGCACAGTAGACACCCTGGTTTATAACAGATTTCATTTAAAGTGAATCGATTGTGTTTCACATCGACATGAATCAAAGATAACTGATTGATTTTTAATTTAGTTTGATGCAAACCGGTCGCGTGCAATTCAAACATTTCGAAAAGGTGTCATCTACTAGTAAATTATACATGCGCATATTTAAAATACGGACACCTATATCTATAACGTAATCTATAACAACAATACGTATATACGTACAGATAGTAAAAGAGCACTATGTGTTGATTTCTCGATTGATTTCCATTTTAATAGCTACTTCCTCTTTGCAAATCGTTTAAATAAATTGTCGGTGTCGCTATTCACCAATATAAAAATCGATAGAAATATAGAACGACTTAATCAATACGCTTTTATCTCCTTTTCTCTTTTGTCGTCGGACCCTGGATGTGTTTATAAGTTTATAACTCAATTTCCCAGATCAGAAGAAAAAATGATAAAAATTTTCTACTGTTTGCAAAACTTGGCTAAGCTGCAATTAAAAGAAAAAAAGTAGACAAAACCTGCTGAAGTTTATCCAGACTTTTAATAACAGGTGAAGAATAAATCGATTTGAACCCTTTGGCTGTACTTTCACTACAATTTAACAATCAACCTTCTTTCATGAAAAGTGCCCCAAGCTTGAACGTAATCAACTTTCTCGTGACCTGCACATTTTCAAATTAGTATGAAAATTGATAAACCTGGTGAGAAAATAATTTTCCAAACTACAGATATATTATGAAACATATTATATTATATGCAAGACTCAACTTAATCAAATTATTCAATGAAACAAGTTCTTTAAGCTATAAGAGATAAAGTATAATTTCTTGCAAAGAATCTTTCTGCAGTATTCGTTTTATTTATTTATATAAAAGTGTATTGACACCATAGAATCAATTGGTATTTCTATTATATCTGGTGTTATCGATCGACCAAAGCACTTGTCCACTCTCGGTTTTCAATCCTCTAGAGACACATGATTGTGATGATTGCCTTTTTTTCTTCAATTTCCTTCTATTCGAATTTGTGATGCTAATCTTAGGGAATATCAAGTGATTTTATGAAATTTTAAGGGATTTCATGAGATTTCATGGGGTTTTAAGCAATTTTAAAGGATTTAACGATATTTTGTGGAATTTTAAGTAATTTTAGGAATTTTTGAGAAACGGAGAAAACTTTATGGTTGTGGAAACCACAAATAGTATAGTTGTAACATAATTTACTATTTCTGTGGTTTCCACAAACCATAGCAGTTTTTTCCGTGAACATTTCAAGGGATTTTACGAAATATAGTTTTGGATTTCAGGTATTTTAAGGGATTGGAATTTCAATTTAATACATCATACATATTTCTATATTTAGAATTGATTACTATTGATAAGAAACAATCTTTCAGTAAATGATCGATTTATCAATAGTAAAATATAACAGAAAATCTTATCATCAACCTGAATGTGAACGTTCGTTTTTCCTCTCTATTAAATACCAAAATCAATATTATAAGTTATTCTCTTGGCAGAAGAAGAAAATCAAATTCCAAGATTCAAATGATAATATATTCTATTCTTCTCTCAAGTGTTTTAGTTTTGCTGATTGTAAAAACTATGAAGTCACGTATGAGCTACGAGCTGGTCGTATCTACACATTTTTAGAATAGATAAGGAATATTTAAAACAAAGATCAGTTCGCGTATTCAATATTTATGAAATATAATCACATTTTCTCAGGAGTTTTACGTAAAAACAGAAAAATTCCCTACAATATTAATAAAAATCATATGTTTTTATACAAAAGATTAATTGCGTCAGAAAAGATGGATTATAACGATTTTACGAGATTTACAATGTGTACAGTGTACACATTGCCTCAAATTAAATCCATTTGGGAGTTCAGGAACTAAAAAGAAAAGTCTGTGACGTTCGATTCGAACGAATAGAAGTTCAGAAGCAAAAGACTGCTCGTAATGGGTTGAGGAGACAAAAAAAGAAGAAAGAAAAACACGTTCATCAACGTTGCTGCGGGAGAGTAGTCAGGAGCGTATAGCACGCCTTAAAAAACACGGGATCATTTCATTTTTGATTTTGTAAAATTACAAAATTGTTTAATTGAAATTTTAATTGTCTATGCACGGAAAAAATTACTATGGCTTTAACAACCACAGAAATGGTAAAATTGTTCTGTCACTTAATTTTTATTATTATTTTCCTACTAATCAGGTAATATATTGAACTTCTCACGTATTTTAAATCCAAATTTAAGCCGCTTCGCATAAAATAGGGATCTCTATAAATAAATGAAAAGATCGTCAGTTTGATGAAATAAAACTTGTTTGAACGACTATAGCCAGCCGGGAGTAGAGAATCGATTGAACGACTATTAATTTCATTATTTGATTGGACCAAAACGACCTTAACATCTGAACAATTTTCACTCAAGTCAAAATTTTAGTTCTTTTTTAGACCTCTAATTAAAGGACTTAATAGGTCTTAGGAGAGCCTCTAGAGGGTTTAATTTCTATTAAAGTTAGGCCCTCTGTTAGTCCTCCAAGATGGCCCATAAATACATTTGTACCACCTGTATCAGGGCTTAAAGAGGGCTTAATTTAAAGCCTGTTTTAGCCTTCCTATGTATGTCCTACTTAAGATAAAATTTGTTCTTCTAAAATTTTCTTTTCTTATTTACATGCATAAAAATCATTGCAAATATACAGGTCTTGTAGAGGTCTTAAAAATATACAAATGAGAATTATAAGAGGTTCTAAAGACAGGATATGGTGACAAGATTTAATTTTTCAATTTCCCTGACTTTTTCCTGACTTGCAGACAAATTTCCGAGAGAAAAATATTAAAAATGCTAATAAATCTTCAATAATAATACAATTATCTTCAAAAATAATAATCACTTTAAATCTTTTTAAACTCAATGAAATCTTTTGAAATCCTCTAAAATTCTACGGATATTTTTTTTTAATATTTTAAAAATTCACGACAACCTTGGAAATCTTTTTAAATTCCTTGAAATTTCTCTTGAAATTCTTAAAAACGTCTTTGAAATCTCTCCAAATTTGTTAATAATCCATGACATCCATTAAAATTTCACTAATATTTTTAAAATTCCTCAAAACCATTTAAAATCCTTTAAATTCTACAAAAATCTTCAAAATCTTTTAAAATTTCTAAATATCTCTGAAAATTTTATATAATCTATATATAATCTATATATAATCCTATAACATCCCTTAAAGCCTCATAAATTCTTTAAAATCTACAACAATTCCACGAAATCCTTTAAAATTTCACAAAATCTTTCAAATATCAAAAATAACTTTCGAAATTTTTTAAAATTTCATCAGGAATATTAAAATTCCTTAAAATCATTTTAAAAATGTAAAAATCGTTTAAAACTCCACAAAGAACTTTAAAATACCTTAAAATCCTTTAAATTACCTGCACTTTCTTAAACATTTTTCAAACTTTCATGAAATCCTTTATAAAATTCAACAAAATCTTTGAAATATCATAAAAATCTCTTGTAATCCCTTTAAGTTCCTAGAAACGTCTTAAAAACCCTTAAAACTATTGGAAATCTCAGAGAATGCGTGGAAATTTTTTATAATCCTTCGAAATCCTTGGAAAGCTTCCAAAATCTATTAAATGTACGAAAGTAGATCCAACGGAGTTCAAAAAAGGATATATAGAAAAGATGTTGACATATATACTTTATTTGGAACTACAGGGCTTAAATAGGGCTAAAATTTCGACTCGGACCATCTATAACATCTTAGGGTCAACCTACATCTTAGAAACAAAATATTAACAATACCTATCACGCCTTTTTACACCCCTGTGAGCAAGTTGAAGGGTCTACACTCAAAAACAGGGAAACGATGAAGGACAACGAAATAGGGGTGGTGAAAGAGCGGAAGTGCCGGTGAGGGGTTGAAGGTAAAGGGAGTGCAGAGGGTATGGTTGGGGTAAGGGGTGGACAGTGATGGGGGCGAGTTGTCGCAGACCGAGTCCAGGGTAGGCGAAGTGAGTGAGGTGGCAATCAATAAATATACAGAACCGGCAGAGCTATGCTCGTCGTTGCGTCTGTCCGTCGGTTCATCCATCGCTCGTTCAGTTCGTTCTTGCGTTCCCAAAGCTCACTTGTTCACTAGCTGGCTCGGCCCCGGGTGATCTCAGTGACAGAAAGCTCAGACTCTCATGTGACAGAGAGCAATGGAAGAACGGAAAAAGAGGGAAATGGGAGATAGAAGATGAAATATAGAAATGCAAAAGTAAATGCGAAACGTAATGTCACTGTAGAACAGAAACCGAGGCTGCGAGCAGAGAATCAAATAAAATGAGGAATCCCAAAAAGAGGAAAGAGAGGATGAAAGCATCCTCTCCTGAGAGAAAAGCCAGCAGATATGGTTTACAAATAACCAAGAATGTTTGTAACTTAAAAATTAGAGCTTTAAGCGACTGCGAAGGGAATTTTCTGAATGGCTTTCTTTTATTGAAGAAAGTGAATTATTCTAGAATAATTTAATAAAAGAAAATACGAGAAACGAGATCAACCTTTTTTTTTATCGTTTAGAGGAAATCATAAAGTCTTAAAGAAAGTCTTAAAGGAAAATGTGGCCAGGATTTTCCTTTTAGACTTAGAACGAAGAAAAAATCGGTCAAGGACAAGGTGTAAATTATTATTATTATTATTATTATTACATTATTATTATTATTATTTTAAAATTCCACTAAATCTTTTAAATATTATGTAAATTTTTTGTAATCCCTTTAAATTCCTAGAAACCTCTTAAATTCTTTTAAAATTATTGAAAATCTCTTGAAATCATTAGAAACCCAAAAAATCTCAAAGAATGCCTGGAAATTCTTTATAATCCTTCGAAATCCTTGGATAGTTTCTAAAATTTATTAAAGAAACTATAAAAGTTATAATATGTAATATGACGAAAATAACATATGTTAGCACAAATGTCAATTTCTATTTTCCCTGATAACTATACTCGCTTTTCCCTGACTTCCCTGTCAATTTTTTTTTCCCTGACATATGGCCACCCTGTGTTGTTGTTATTATTATTATTATTATTATTATTATTATTATTATTATTATTATTCCCGTGTCATGCCTTTCAATCCTAACCGGAGCAAAGATTAAAAGAGGACCTGACAAAAGAAGAAGAGAAAAAAAGAGACTAAGGACAAGATGGTCATTTTTGACATGCGATAAAGATCTACGCATCATTAATCACCTTTTCGCCTGCGTCTCTAGAAACAGGTTTGAAGCAAAAGTTGTCAGACACTTTTCATTTTAAAGATAGTACACCTAGTAATATGATCACGAACGAAGATGTGCAAACATTTTTTTTTTTTTTTTTAATAAGTCTAACTCCGCACTTTACAATCTATTTTTCTTTACAATAATTATTATATATCACATTCCAGATAATATCATGTTCATTATGTATATATTTCAGATAGAATTTCCAACAAACCCTGTGAAAAATATTTAAAGTAGAAAATTACTTGTTTGGTCGGCCCAGTCAGTTATAAACGCAGAGTTGTCTGACCAAGAAAACATTTTCTACTTAAAACATTTTCTACTTAAAACTTTAATTTCCTACTCAACGTATTATTATTTTGATGTAAATCTGATCGTATTACAAAAATGGATTTCTCAGAAAGGCAAAAATGTTTAAGATTAATTTTAGAAACAATATAATTCACATTATGGTGACGTTATTTGTGAACGAACAGAAGAAATGTAATTTATGTATTTTAGGGGAAATATATTAAAAGCTATATATATAATATCGTATACACTATGGATTCAATTTTCTTCGCTTTTATGATATTCAAAGTAAACTATTATCAAATTTCCGACTTGTAGAGTTCCGATTAACAAATTCTTCGTGTCTATTCGTTCGGAATATTCGGACACTTTTAAAAATTAATTTAAGAATGCATTCTAATAAGCTATCAAATACACGCTCCAAAAATTAAAATTCTAAAAGTTACGCCTCCTTATTGCATCCGGGCTTTTATTTTAATTATGTCAAAGTTTACCCCAGTTTTTCTTTTTTTTTTTAAAAAAAAAAAGATAAATCTGGTGAAAATTGTACAACAATTTTTCTGACCTCATCAATTATTCGTATATAGATATAAGAGTCACGGATAAGAAGAGAATGAAAGCAGAAAGAAAATGAGGAAATAGCCAGTATAAGTAGACTTACCACCAAAAAGGGCGGTGGGATCGAGTAAGGGGTTGGCTTGGTCCGCCTGGAGTTTCTCGGAGGTGGAGGTGGCGCCCGGCGTCGCCGTCGCCTCGCTACCACCCCCGCCTCCGCCGCCCCCGCTGCCACCCGACGCGGAGTTTTCCTTCTCCATGCCGGTCTCTGAAACCATGTACCAACCTTCCTATTAATGTATTATTCGTACACAGTATATCATCCATCCTCCATCTCAAAACAATTTTTAAACATAATGTGATCTATGAGATAAAAAATACAAACGTTTTTACTGTTTTATGTTTATAATAAACTAATAAAAAAACATTGCTTTGTCAAAGTTGTTTTCATACAGCTTTTATTATTGAAAACAGTTCTGGTGGGAAACCCAACCAGAAAACCAAAAAAAAAAACCCTTACTTAGATTCGCCCCTGATTCAGTCAATTAAAGTTTACCAGCTTGCAAAAGTTCATATAAAAAATCATTCAGAATTCAGAGTAACTTCGTAATTGAGACTGAATTACTGAAACCTCGAATGATTGATGAAGCTGTCCAAGTTTTTTTAAATTGGCGGTTTCAAACTTGAAAGTGGCTTCTGAATCAATTTAAAGTACAAAAAGATAGTTCAAAAACTTCTGGCATAACGGTGTTTAAAGATTAAAGTATTTTTAACTTTTAAAATTATTTTATTTTCATTATATTTATTTTATTTCAAACGTAATACTTCGGAAATTAAGTATAATTAATTAATAAAAAAAAAAAATTAAGTATAATTAGTCTATATCAGTATATTCTAATTTCAGACTTTTTAAAAAAAATTAAGCTTTCAGCTTAATATTCTATAAACTGAAGTTTTTAACGTTAACGTTATTTCCCGGTCAATAAAATTTTCGGTCTTTCCCGGTTTTCCGGTCAAGTAGCCACCCTAAAAATGTAAAAAGGATAATAATATAAAATTAGTAAGATGAAAATAAATAAGATATTAATTTAAAACGCTAATATCGCTTTTTAAATGTCCTGAGCCTTGAAAAGTAAAAATACAGGAACTATCTTAGGGATAAAAGAGTGTTATAAAGTGGTGGGTAAAAAATAATATAAAATTCAAGTTCAATTTGACTTGAATGAGTAGGTCGTACATAGTATACTCAATGCATTATAATAACGGTGCCGCGTCTAGTCTAGCCAAGCCTAACCTGACCTAACCTGACGTAACGATGTATATTTATACAACACAGCTGGAACAAGGTAGGGGAGTGCCAGTCAGCTGATCGAAGCGCTGGAGGGGAATACTGGTGGAGGGAAGGGAGGACGACCTTTGCGCAAAGCGTTCAGCTATAGGAAGCCTTTCTTCTTTGCCTGGCAGAGATAAATGTTTGCATTACGTTGAACTATCGCATTTATCGCGTTATCATTGCATAACAATATATGTAACTTACAATGATTACTTTCTTGAACTTGTGTGAAATTTTCAAAAGAGAAAAAGAATACTCTAATCTAACAACAGAATCCTCGCTTTCAATTTCTCCCCCTTTTAATGATTATTTTCTCTAATTGAGATTCCAAGTTTAAATCGTAAACAATATAAAGAGATAACCTTAGAAAATTGATTTATAATACAAAATGTATTAAAGTTTAACAAGACTTTTTTGTCGATTCAATCAATGAAGCCTTTCATTTCTGGTTGACGTTGGAAGCCAAGAAAAATTTCTGATGTTATTCCAGAAACATTAAGGAAATCTTCACACTTACAAAAATGTCATCACTTTTTTCAGGAAAAAATTGTACCTCGAAAAATAGAATTTTTTTGACAATTTAATTTAAAAATAGAATTAAATTTAATGAAATATTACGAAATCCAGAATAATCTTTGTAGATTATGTGCGTAACAATTTCGCGAGAAAATATGACTGGAAAAGTTCTGAACGTTCAAATGAACGAATTTTTATATTCATTGTATTTTAAACTATACAGTTTTAAAATATTGATTCATTTACATTGAAAATAATTTTGTATGAAAGAAAATTATAATGTCTATTGTTAGTTTTAGTTGGAACAATATTTGAATATATCTGGATAAAATAGATATATGGACAAAAATATTTCGTTCATTTGAACATTCAAAACTTCTGGTACATGAGAAAATGATTTAGTTTGTGAAAAAACACTTATTCATATCATGTTTAAGAACAGAGAGAGAAAAAATTTCAATTTTCAACACATAAAAAGTAAAAAAAAAAATCTTACGCAAAGAACGATCAAGTTACACTTTGAATTACACGTGATTTCCTTCCTGACGACAAATTTGCATTTGATTGAATATTCAATGCGAATTCTTGATATTTTCCAACACCACAAATATAGATATAGATATATATTCCAAAAATAAGAAAAGCTTCCCAAAGGGAGTGCAAAAATCTTTTAAACGATGATTTACTTTAAATTTTAATCACTTTTAAAAAATGGCATGAATTCATATATTGAAGGTCGAGGTGAAAACATCGAGGTGAAAACAAAATTGATATCGTTGACCTACTTATAGTCTAATCATAAAAAGATGAACGTGCGAATAAAATTGATAAAAGTTATAAAAATCAATTCAATAATTGTTTTATTTGAGAAAATTAGAAATTGGAAACAACATTTGTTTAACACCCTAAGAAATAAAATTGCTTTTAATTAATTGAATTTAATTCAATTGGAAATATAAAATAAGCTTCATTGAGAAAAAGAAATTAATTAATCGAAATACGATTCTATAATTAAAGAAGAAACCATTCCGTTGCAAAATTGTTCATTTTTTAATTCATTATATGATATTACGATTTATTATTCATCTTCTCAATGAAATGCACTTCATTGGGTAAATGAGATTTTATCTGAATGTATATTTTAATTAATTTAAGGAAATTGTACTGTACTCATTCAATTTAGTGCATACGTGTATTTCAACACGTTTGCTTTAATAAAAATTTTTTATCGATGTAAGTAAACAGTTTTTAGTCTTATTTTAAGATTAAGATGTCTTAAAACAAGCCTAAAAACCAGACTTAAAACAAGACTTCTTAATCTTAAAATATGTAAGACTAAAAACTGACTTAAACTGTAAACAGTTTCAGACCCTGTTTTTTCTGTGTTGTAAACAAAATTGTTCCGTATGAAAAACTAAATCCATTGTAAACTAAGACTTAGACGTCAAACAAAAGTGACATCATCACGATTATACGATTTTTCATAAGTAGGGACTGGAAAGTTCTGAAAGAGTGTTCTTCAGCCAATTTTTCCAACTGGAAAGTTTAAGGTTTGGCCAAAAAGAGTGAAGAGCTGGATGGAGCTGAAATTATTTAGCTGGTGGGCTGTTCAGGCGAATCTGAAACGCGATGGTAGGAAGAACCGGAAGAGCCATGGATTCTGACGGCTCAGAGAGAGAACCAATGCAACGTTACAGTCGGCGTTAGTGACGACCAACGTTGAGGGTGGAAGAGGGGAGGAATTGGGGGAGAGAGAACGCGAAAGAGCGAAGTCGGAGGAGGTGATGGTGGAGGAGGAACAGCAATCAATACAGAGCCAGCAGAGCAAAACCATCCCTCGACTCTCTAACTGGCACGAATACGGCGGATGTATAGGTAAAATCGACGCTAACAGTGCACAAATGCATGAATGCTTCCCCTGGTTACTAAACAGTATGTACTAAACAGAGATCAAGTTTCAATTATTTAAAAAGCCGTTTTCCAACCCCTATGTATTACATTATTATGTATTACATTATTAATTACTGACTTTGAAACACGATTTACTGAGAAGAGAGATGCCATGTCGTAAATGAGAATTATATTGGGAAAGTGGAACGTTGAACCTTTATTGAGATTGACGTGTTCAGAAGAGGAACATTAATGCATTATTCCAGAATAGAAGAGACTTGATTCATTAAAATTGGGATTAAAATATTCAGTTATTGGCTTCGATTCAGTATAGGCCTCAAAGATATTTTGATAGGTCTCAAATTTTTCATTAATTCCTATAGTTTGTAATAATGCTTGTTAGTCCTCGTTTCAAATATGACTTACTTAATTATAAATTTTCTTTATGTTAATATCACATTCAACACTTACAGTTAATTTTTCAGCCTTAACTCATGGCTAATCGCAGCTCCACAAGGACCCATCACACCTGAAACAAAATAGAAACATTGTCGATTAAAACTATGTATTTTGTATTAGTAATGCAAGAAATATTAATTAATAAAATAAATGAAGCACTGCACCAAAAATAAAAAGACGGTGGACACAAGATTCAACTTTTTAATTTCCCTGACTTTTTCCTGACATTCAGACAAATTTTCGTGACAGAAAGTTATTAAACATGCGAATAAATTTTCAATTTCACACAACATCACAATTAATCTTTTAAAACCGCATAAAATCTTTTTAAATCTCCTAAGACTCTACGGGTTCTTTTAATGATATGAAAATCTCTTAAAAACCTTTAAAATTCTACGACAAACTTGAAAATCACATCAATGGTGTAAGTGATCAAAGTGAAGAATATTTAAAATTGTCCCTTTTTCGCTTATAATAAACATATGTTGATAAACAAATTGTAGGCAAATAGATATATTCTAATTTGATTAAAAATTTAAACGTGGATTTCGAGAGACGATAAATTCAATCCAGTGGAAGGCAAAGTGCGCTGCGATGTTTCCAGTGACAATATTTATGGGTTCCGTGCACATATGTTTTCAACGAGGGTAAAACGTCCATATCAACAGGGAAAAAATCTCCAAATTCAATTTTGAATCGGACCTACCAATATCGAAAGTAAAGCTGTTAAAAATGAGTAGCGAAACATGTTGGAGCTACACTTAATTTGATGAAGAGAAAGCAATTATTTATTGTTTGCTATTGCTTATTGAAAAACTTTTTGTGAAAATGGTGATTGGAAAATGTATTACAAATTACTTTTAAGAAAATTACAATATGATTGTAAACCAATATGATTGTTTGATTGAAAGAATGCGAGGGGCGGTTAACTGGAGGAATCAATGATTTTCCATACATACTATATAATAATCAGTATAGAACCAGTTGAATCACATAGAATCGATTTTCGAGTGAACGACCCCTCGGAATTAATGAAGCCTGTTAATTTATTGAGTGGATATACCGGTCAAAGGTTTGAATAAATCTGATTTGTTATTTAATAAATGAGCTCTCTTTGGATCCACGAGAAACTTGATAACAAATCATGACCTACCCTACTGAAAGATAAATCCTATAACTTGAGAACAGCGATTTCCGTTTATTGTACTATAAATTTCGAGGAGTTTCCATAAAAATTTCCGAAAATAGATTCTGAATAATTTTTACTGATTTTTTGAGACATAAATTGAAATATCGTTGCACTTTATAAAAATAGTGTATAGACATAAATATCTCTAACGAGAATGAGTCATTGATGGATTAATGTGTGTGTTTCGTACGTATGTGCCCACTCATTTTCATTCATAAGAGTATATAAAGTACTCACACATATATTCTCAAGTATTATTAAAGGGTTCGTTTGTAAAATGAACACTCGCTCAACACACGCACGTGCGTGAATAGGTGGATACTGAAACGAATGAATATGAATGTCAAATAACTAAAACAGAGAAAGAAGTGTATTGCACAACAAGGAACTCATAGATACACAGCCAAGAGTGTGTGTGAAGAAAATACATAAAGTCGTAAAGATAACCCATTCTACTGCTCAGAAACTTTAAATTATTCAAGAAAAGGCATTCATAAGAATTTGTACGTAAAAAATATTTTTACTGCACAAATTCGCGTTTGATGATTTGACGAATTTGCATTGTGGCTGATAGGAGCATAATTTTCAAATATTTTACGAAAGTAAGTAACGAGTGTCACAATAACGATTTGAAAGCTGGTTAAAGATAGTTTTAAACTCATTTAAAGTGTTGAGAAAATTTAGAGCGGTGTGTTAATAACAGATGCCATCAAAAACATGTAAAAATGATAATTTGATTACTCTTTAATTATGACTCTCGTATTTTCAATGACATAACGTGAAGCGTGAACCGTTAATTATAATATATGCGCTCGTGATGAATGAGTTTTACATTAAAATTAGTATACTGCTGTCCAATAAAGTATTACAATAAGTGACATTTCAGGGTCTACTAAATTTTGCCGTCGAAATTCTCGGACAATTTTCTCATTTTTCCATTTTATAAATATAAAAGATGCAGAGTGGTTCAGCGGTGCGATTAGAGGGAAAATAGGGGATTGTTTCGTCCACAAAAGAGGATTTTTGTTTAAAAAAGGGGACTTTTTTTCTATCTTAAAAAAGTGGTGTAACGAAATGTCTCGAAAATCTCACATACATTTTTGTTGCAAACCTGAATCCATGTGAAAAACTTATAGACAAAGGTTAATGAACAATGAGTAGACAAATCGATCCAAACTTTAAAATTTGATTGATAAGCTAGATAAATGAAACAAATCCCACACACCTTTGCAAAATATGTGTATAACGGCTCTTTATAGCATGAGCAAACATCTATTTTCTATTCTATATGCAAAATATGTGAGAGCAAGAATATTTAACACCAATGACATTTCAGACATAGAGCATAAATGAAAAGAAGTGATTTAAAACCGGTCGAGTCTTCAAAACACAAAAAATTCAAATGAAGAAAGTAAGAGAGAAATATGCAAAGAATGTTCAAAGTAAATACAGATATTTCAAATAGGGGTGTAATTAGTACACAAAAGCGCGCTAGTTTAGTAGATATTATATGCCTGCTTATTAATTTTAACACTGCATTGCGATTTTATACCTCGAAAATAACTGTAATAAATCATATTACGGTTTCTGATGTTAGAGAGGTTTATGTTCCTAATCGGCAAAACATATCCTCCATGAAAATATAAAGTATGTAGAAAATATGAGAAGCGCTTAACACCGACATCAAAATGTTATACACCTGTATAGATAGTTCCCACACTGACACGGTCGAGAATATATGTATCGTCCTTATAGAAATTGCAAACAAATGAATCTATCCCAGTTCTATTTTACAGATTTTAAGACAGAAATTTTGCCAAATTTACAGTTATCCTGTTAGATTTACCGAAAGTCTTATTTGAACAACTTTTCTCTTGGAATAGAACTAAAATAAATTATTCCTTTGACCATACGAGAAGTTTCCAAGCAGAGTACAAAAGAAGTTTTTTGCTTCTCACAGTTCTGACTAATCACGTACGTGTATTTTTTCCTTTGCACGTACACACGTTTTACAGTCTATTCAAAGCGATCATTCACTGACATCGGCAAAATATAGCGCCAAGGTCAGCTTGTATAAAAGAGGATTCAAGACATCAGATCACTGCCAGCTGTAGATGAAAATCTGCATGCATGTAATTATATAGTTTGATTTTTATGTGTTTGGTTATCACTTTCAACACTTTCCATGAAATTATGCAGAAAAATTTCCAACTGAAAGGTTTCAAGTCTTTAAAAACCTTTTTAAACGTATTTAGGTCTTTTTGACCTTTTTTTTTCCATTTAAGGGAAAGGTAGACTATGAAATCACTATTTACCAACCGTATATATATTTTCTCCAGCTTTTTACTTTTAAACTAAAGAAGATATATATCTCGCTGAAATTTTTGGAAATTAAATCATGAGAAACCTAGAGAATTTCAAAGAATGACTGAAAATCTTTATAATCCTGCAAAATCCTTGGAAAACTTCTAAAATCTGTTAAATAAACAATAAAGGCTATTTCTGTAGTACACGACAAGAATAACAAATGTCAATTTATATTTTTCCTAACAACTACTCGCATTTCCCTGACATTTCCTTGACATTTCCCTGACATGTGGCCGTCCTATAATTAACAAATATGAATGCAGAGAATTTCACAAAACTATTAAAACAATATATGTATCCGTAAACTGCACGATTTCATCACCAGGAAATGCTTAGGCGGTCGATGACCGACAGCACACCTCGTATGTACTCGCGAAGGTCAGCTCTGAGGGTAACTGGTTGTATTTTTGAGTTAGACCCAGCCGATATCTTGGCACCGGCAGCACTATATATTCACGATTGGCTCGAAAGCCAATTAAATGAAATTAAAAAAAAATAAAAATAAAATAACTAAAAAATAAATAAAATAACTCTAAAATGGACTCTCCATCAAGTTTTTTATTAATCACACATAATCCATGAGGAAATATATCAGTTATTTTAACGTCATTAACGTCAAGATATTCAATTATGAATAAATTAGAATCTAATTAAATCATTCAGTTATTTCCATGATGAATATCTTTTTCTTGATCATCATCAATGATTATATGCATATTATGTAGTGCATTTTGCAGACAACTTGTTAAATTTGATCTATGCCATTATACTTTCTGAGGTCTAATACAAAATGGAAGGCGAACAATCATTCCTGGGGCGATTGAGCATTGCCTTATATCGCATGATCAGGTAACGTGTGATTACATCACTACTTCGAATATCATTTGCGTTTCATGACAATCCATCTCTGAAAGAGTTCCACGTGGAGGATTCATTCTGTACTAATAATGGTATCTAACAATCTAACGTTCAAATCAAATTTTCAAGGTGATATCGTTTACATTCTGCAATAAATTTATATCCATTAATCCCTCCTGACACAGATTTATCCTATCTTAAAAAAGTGGTGTAATGAATTTTCTCGAAAATCTCGCATACATTGTTGTTGCAAACCTGATTGGCTTTTAAATGACTTGAAGTTGTATAAGAGGGAAAACAAAATAATTGCGCACATGTTGGTTTGCTGGTCTGTTAAAATTTTACAAAAAACTTGAATTTCAACAAATTTTAAGAGGTTTCGAAGGTTTTTGTGAAATTTTTAGTGATTTTAAAAGGTTTCTGATTGTTTTAAGAGATTTCAAAAGGTTTCAAAGAAATTTAAGGGACTTTAACGAATTTTAAATGGTGTCGTAAAATTTCCAAGAATTTAAAAAGAATTCAAGAGATTTAAATAATTTTAAAAATATTTATATTCTGATTTTAAAAAAATTTTATATATAAAGATTTTTGCGAATCTTATCTTGCTATATTTTTAATCATAGACTGAAGTGAAGTAGAAATGGAATAAAAAGCAGATAAAGCAGAAAAAAACGATTTTTCAATAAAATACAAAAAATTCCCGGGTTTTTCCTCGGTAAAATAAAATTCCCGCGATTGCATTTCTGATTCACGTTTTCACTTTACGAAAGCTTGATTTATTTAGGATTAGAAAAGTATGGCATCTGACCTGAAAGATCGATACTAGGCAAGGAATCTAAGGGTGATGAGGGCATCATCAGTACCCTTGTATAACATGCAACTAGGGTTTGAACATGGGGAAACGTAAATTGTCTCTGATCCACAAGCATTCTTCGGGAGATATGTTTTTGTGTGTGACCTTTCGGGTCAAGTATAACGCCTCTTCATTGGAAATCTCGTTGAAAATAACCAAATATTGAATCGAGAGAGCGACAAGACTGGCACAATCCAGCCGAAATTTAATGCACGACTGCCTCTACGAATTCTACTTGCAATTGAATAAAAACCAGTTCCTTACGATAATCAGAAGTGGGACATTAGAAAGGAGTAGAGTATACTCTTTCAGCATTTTTCTCATTCAATTCAGATTCATCTCTCTTTAATTAAATTCGTTGAACTAAGTATCTACTTCCAAGATTTGCCTTATTCCTTTTTCACAATTTAAACCCTCCATCACGCAATAAAAAGCGTGCATTCCAGTTTAGGTGGAGTGGCAAACTGCATTTGTGTGAAAAGTGCGAAGCGAATAAAATTAGCGAGTCAGGCCTTCTTTGAATCCTTGAAAAATCAGGCTATCGCACACATACGAGCTTATTAAACCGTCTCGCTGCGAGCTCAATTACATTCGTGGTCACGCGATTGTCGACCAGACTTGTCAGTAAAGAGAAATTGTCGCTCTAGTCCAATCCAGGTTTGCCAACATTGTGGTCGAGCAACGCAGTGTAAAACATAATGTTAAAGTCTGATAGAATGTACAAGTAACGAGACAATTTTGTCTGTAATAATAATAATAATAATATACTCTAAAATTAAGCAGATTTTTTTATCTGTCAAAGGAATCGTTTCGCCATTAAAAAACTCATCTGTTAAGTGCAAAATGAAAATAGTTTTACCGATAAACGATTTATTTTGTCTATGATAAGAAATCTTTTGCCTATGAAAAAAAAATCCTTTAATTATTAAAGGATTGCATTTGTAGGCTGCTCGATGACGTGCACCTATGCATGAGTGATTGTGCATTGTTTTAGTTTTAGTTTACCTAAGGAAATATTTTGACATTAAAAGGATAGCATTTGAAAGGAAAATCCTTTAACAGTACATAAAAGGAATCGCTTGACAGTCAATAGACTGTTTTTAGAGTGTAATAATAATAATAGTAACCATTTTATCTCTCACCAATATGTTGAGGAGAGTTTATGAGATCCATAGCTTTCACTTACCTAAAACAAACAAGAAAAGAAAGAATTATAATATGTATTATTAATATGTGTGTATAATATTGTTGTATTAAAATCTACTTCTAGAGTGATGCCTTTATCGACATGATTCACTTGAAATGAAACGAACATTAGATACGTACATATAGATATCACAGGCAGTATGTACACTTATGGCAAGAGGGAAGCCATTTAGTACTCATCCATGTGTTGTCGTCAAAGTCTGATGCGAAGGGAGAGAGAGTGGAGGGTACGCATATTTCTGAGCGTGACGCACCTTGGTCTTTGGGCTTGGCTCACTGAGTTCACTGAAGAGAGATAAAGAACTAAAGATCGCGACAGGGAAAGAGATAGAGTGAAAAATTGAGAGGGGGCGGGGAGTGCGTGGGAAAGAGAGCAATAGACTTTACAAGAGTAAGCGTGACAGAGAAAGACCTACAGAAGGAATAAAGTGTTCCGAGAGCGATTTACGAAAGTGTAGCAAGAGCAAGAATATGGCAATTTTAGTCTTTACTTGAAGTACTGACAAAGACGCAGATAGATTTTTCGACGCCGACGCCAACCGACGTCGCGTCACTCTTACGTTGCAATTACTCTTCCTTCCTCGTTTTATAGTCCTCGCTTCGATTAACTTGGGAAAGAAAAATAAGTTTGAACCAAGATTGAATCGTTTTGATGGAAATATTTAAAATAAGGAAAATCAGGGTGGCCACAAAATTCAATTTTTCAATTTCCCTGATATTTTCCTGATTTTGCCCTGAATTCCAAACAAAGCCTGATAAGTGAAGTATTAAAAAGGCGAATGAATTTTCAATAATAATGCTATTGAAATTTTTCACAAATTTTGAATAATATTGCTTTTTAAATCTTTTGGAACTCAATGACATTTTTTGAAATTCTTTAAAATTCCACGGAATCTTTTAAAAATACAAAAATCTCTTAAAATTCCACGAAATCCCTTCAAATTTGTTAATATTCCATGAAATCCCTTGTAAGGAATTTTAAGAAAATAAGATGATATTTTTAAACTCCACGAGGAACTTTAAAATCCCTTATAATGCTTCGAAATCCTTGGAAAGCTTCTAAAATCTGTTAAACTTGTAAAAGCCATAAATTTAATACAACAAAAATAACATATATGGCATAAATGTCAATTTCTACTTTCCATGTCAATCCAATTGTCCAATCCAATCCAAACGTCTTTCGGACATCAATTGAACTGACATGGATATCCTAAGGATGTCTTTAGAACATCCTCAGGATGACAATGTCTTCTTTTTGCCCACTGCGCCCTGACTAATTTTTTTTTCTGACATTTCCTTGCCTTCCTTGACTTTCCTGACCCTAATTTGTGTAATTAGCCTGCCAATATTGTTACTAACTCTGACCAACGCTCCTTTAAAATACATCCCTTCTCCAAAAGATTTACATGCAATTAGTGAAATCAGATCCGAGACTGATATCTTTATTTAAACCTTGCTAATATTCCAAGTACATAAATCATTGTAGTGAAAGAGTCTTTCAATCAAGTTAGCTACTTGGTTTAATTAAAAGAAGGATTACAGGATTATTTTGCTTCTTCATTATTTGTATCACCCTCGGAATCACCCGTTATTTCAATAGCTATGTATGTTAGTTTTCTGTGACAAATTATCATCCTTTTCAATTCGCTTTGATGCGATATTCATTAACGTAGTCTCCTTGGCATCCCCTTTCCGCACTCCCCCTCGTGGTTGCTTTTCAGCGCGCGCATTTATGAAATAGTGTGGTGTATGTGAGCAAGTAGACATCACTTATACATACACTGGCATGGCGATCAAGTAAACGATTCTCAGAGCGAACGCAATGACCTTAACGAGCAGTAAAGTGATCCCTCGTGAGCAGGTGCAAATAGAGCGTAACGTGGCCAAAAACGAATGATATCTATACGTAACCTGACAAAGTTTAAAGGTATTGATTTTTCACGTAGAGAATTCTATTTTTTCTGATGCCAAAACAACTTTATACTCTAAAAGATATCTGCTTACCCGCGAAACTAGAAATATTCATCGCAATCATCTTTAAAATACCATCCAAAAGTTTTCGGTGTATCAATCTATCGTGATGAATTTCAATACTCTGAATAACAATTGTCGCGAAGTATTCTAATCTTCCTAGAATTCCGAAAATGCGACTCGCACGAGTTCAGTCGCGGAACAATGACCGCCTCTCGCGAAAACTGAACAAAGGTCGATGCACCTGCAAACAGTTTCAAGATAACTCGCTTGTCTGTTTCTTGAAAGGTTCTATAGTAACGTGTACCGTTCACATAGCGTAATAAATTTATCATCTCGGTATAATATTAGACAGGCTCGCTGAAAAATTATATATTTTAATTAATACAATGCACCACTAACTTCCGAACCGAACAAAAACATAAGATCTTTTATTGTTCATAGTTTTCCAGAAAATTGATGAAAATGTTTCTTTGTAAATAGGGTGTCTAATAATTTTTGTATCTATTGTCATTGTAAAAGGTGAACAGGTGATTTTTTTAATAAAGAAGAGGTGAGAAATAGGTTTCAAAAGAGTTTCAGGATTTTCGTAACATTTTAAGCCGCTTTTAGTCAGGAATTAAAGCAATTTAAGCTATTTTAATCAATTAAAAAGATTTTAAAGAATTTTAAGAGATTTTGAAGAGATTTCAAGGGATTTTAAAAAAATCAATTATTTTCCGTTCAGCAGACATATCATGGTAAAATTGTGGGGCGCGTGCCGGGAAAGTGCTATAATAAGCGGCTGATAATTAACGAACGAATCACAGGAAGAGTATGTATATATATATACTCTATAGGGTGCGCATAGTAGTGTAACGAGAGGAAACTGGGAACTAACGGTACTTTAGTCACCCGTTTCAACCTTTTTTCCTTTAGCGGGGAATCATAGCGAAGAAGAGTCAATGTTCCCTTCTTACAACAAGGTAAATATAGTCAACAATAATTTAAGACATGCAATCACATAACAATAATAGATTAAAATTCAAAAAACCACAATCCACAATGTACCTAATGGAATAATTTCTACGATTCCTCATCTAAAAATTCAATTTACGTGTCGCGTACATACTTATAAATATACACTCTGAAAAGTTTCTTCGGGAATTTTCCTTAAATATTATTGCAAACCTAATTGGTTTTTGAATAACTTGAAGTTGAAAGAAGAAAAACAAATGGCGCAAAAAAATTTCACGAAAACCTTCGAAATCCTTTGAAATTCCTCGAAAGTTCACAAGATTTAAAATCCCTTAAAATCTCTTAGAACACCCAAAAACCCAGATCACTTAAAATTTCATGAAAACCTTCGAAATCGCTTAAAATTCGTTGAAATCTCTTAAAATTCGTGAAAATCTCTTAAAATTCTTTGAATATTATTAAAATTTATAAATTCTTTAAAATCCATTAAAATTATTAAAAATCTCATTAAATTCCACAAAATGTTTTAAAACTCCTAACAATCTTTAGAACTTCGTAAAAATCACTTGATAATTGTCAATATCCATTAAAATTCCTAGAAACCTCTTGAAATTCCTTTCTAAAAAAAGTAATGCAACAAAAATGTCCCTAAAATCTTGCATAAATTGTTGTTTCCAACCTGCTCTCTGAATCATCGAAATTTCATTGGATTTTGAATGACTTGAAGTTGTAAGGAGTAAAATAAATAATCGTGTGTGTTGATCTGCTGGTAAATGTAAATTTCTATTTTCCCTGACAGTTACTCGCATTTCCCTGATATTTCCCTGACAATTTTTGTTTTTTTACAAATTATTTTACCCTGACTTCCCTAACATGTGGTCGCCCTGATTTCAAATATATTTTTGACCAACAGTCTATGTGGGAACAGTTTCCAATGTAAGTATAAAGGATCCAATTATAAAGCGCACTTTGCGATCCGATTTCACGAGGAAGAACGATGGCAACGAGCGTCGCGGTAGACTGTCCTTCGAGAGAGACACGTATAAATTATAACGTGTGTATACCGAAAGTTCTCAGGACCGATTCTATATACATTGAGCCAATATAGGCAGAAGGTACATGCATAATATCATGAAACCGGGCTCACCTTCACTTTGCACGGAAGGACTCGTGCACGATTCGCACCGCGTCGACGAACAAAAGCAAAAAGCAACACCGGGCAACGAGTCTCCAACTTTCAATGTGTGGATATGTTCTTGCTGCCCGGTGTCTGCTTTTATGAGGAAGGAGGCGGTGAAAAGGGGGAAGAATAAGAGGAGAAGTCGATGAGCGTAAGACGAAGGTTTCGACGCTCAACCCAAGTTTTTTGCAGCGGCTATAGTCGCACAAAACTTTATATGTATGTATATGTTCCCTATTTGAGAACGCGTTTCATTTCAGAGCTACAACATGCAATGCAAGAAACAAGAAGGTCTAGAGAAGTATTAGAGAACAATTGCAAAAATAATGGAAAAGAGTATGTTATACATAATATGTATACTCAAAGGTGTCAAGGTTTTAATTTCATACATGGTAGGTTTGATTATGTGGTTGATTCAAATATATGTCCACGCTATTCTATTTATCTGGTTCATATTACGTACATATAAAAAAGATAGACAACTTTATCTAATCAAACACTAGGAGTAGAAAAAAAGCGTTATTCAGCAGCACCTTTTGATTCCCATTCTGATGCAAAAAGATTTTCATTTTTAAATTGACTTATAGAATGCAGAAATTCAGTGTGCGAGGGTAGTTTGCATCGTGATGTTATAATTGTACACAAACCAATGAATTTCTTCAGAGTCCATAACATTCCCTAAACGAGTAATACAAAATGTCACTATCGAGGTCACTATCAAACATTTACGGGCTAGACAGTAAAAGGTGCGAGTTATACGGAGTTATGGACTATTGTACTCAGATTTTATAGATATTTTAGAAAATAGGGTCATAAATTTGGGGTTGTGAACGCCTTCAGCAATACATGCAGATATATATTTAAATAAACATTGGTACTTTAAATAAACATTTTTACAAGATCCTAAAAATTCGCATTTCTAGATCAATGTCCTGACAATTTCCGCATTTATTTTTCCCGGATAAAAATATAAGGTCCCTCTTACGAAAGAATCATCATATAATGCATTAGTGCAGGGTTGCGATATATACGTTATTTGCTCCATTTAAAAAAATATATTTTTAACATTTTCAAGAATTTTTAAGAATTTCATTTTTAAGTAAGAAAAAAAGTAGGGGAGAAGTGGCATGAAGGAGCCAGGTTTTGAAAGAGCTACTTGGATTATTTCAATAGTGTGAGAACGAATTCAGTTGGCAATTTTATAATTAGGTGGCAGTACTGATTCCCCGTCGCCCATAAACATTTGACAGTCCGCCATAACCAACAGACACTCGTACGTCGAGCTAAAGTTTTTAGCACTGAAAAGTAATTATTTTGCTTTATTTAAGTTGTTTTTTAGTATTTTATTGTAATGAAATATAAATAAATAGATTATAGATTGGGTTTGTACATATATTTGGCCGTTCAGCTTCATCACAACTGAGCCGCTAAAGTTTTGATAGTATTGTTATTGTGTAGGTTTTATTTATTTCAAGAAGAAGTCATGAAAGAGCCGGTTGAATATGCCTAGAAAGAGCTGATTATTATTAACTAATAGATTGATTAATTATTATTAATTATTATTAATTATTAATTAATTATTAATTAATTAATAATTATTATTAATTATTATTAACTAATAGATTGATTATTAACTAATAGACAGAAATACGCGTATGTGATATGTTAGAATTATTCGTTTGTTAGAATTACTTAAAACGACTGATCAAATTTAAAGTTTTCTAAAAATGTCATTAGTTACTAAAAATAATTTGTAAGAAATAATAATTTTGTAAGGAATAATTTGTTACTAAGAATTTGTAAGAATTGTATTTTTTGTTTGTTTTATGGTTCAATTATTATTATTTTGTATAATATACACTTTATAATACAGACTAGCTCTTTCATAACTTCTAGTAGCTTTTTCAAAACCGAATTGTTTTGAAAGAGCTGAAAACTCATTTTTTTAAAATGAATATTTTTTTGAATTTTTTTATAGTGTTCAAGATTTTTCTGTTCGAAAAAACCTAGTTAAATGAATAAAGAATAATTTAAAAAAAAAAATCGTCATTTCTTTCATTAAAAGTATAATTATTTAATCTGGTTAGTAAACTGGCTCTTTCATGCCACTTCTCCCCTATCAACTTTTGTGTTCATTTGGAGAACTTTGCTTTATGGAAGCAAGTATGATTTGTTTCCTCTGTATGAAGAAGCAAATTATAGTAATTAGTTAATCTCTAATTAAGTAATTAGCTGATCCCTAATATTAAGTAATATATATTATTATTATATTATTACTATATTATATTATTATTCTGAATAATTATGATGACAAAAGTTAATTGTGCTCACTGCTCAGTGCTCACCGACGCGACACCACTTTCTAAAGTGATTTTCTTAGTCTTAAACATCATACTAAAAATTGTAGTGCCTTTAACTGATTTTCAGTAGATTTTTCATGGAATAAAATCATGAGAAAAGAGTCACTGAAAATCAGTGAAATGTGACTAGAAATCAGCGATTTAAATTAAAATTCGTTAAGATGTCTTAAAATTCCCAGAAACCTCTTGAAATCCTTTAAAAATCCACAAAAACCGCATTAATTCATGAATCTCTTGAAATAAAACTTAAAATTCACAAAAAATCTCGAAAAATTCCTAAAAACCTCTTGAAATGTCTTAACATTTAAAATCTCCTAAAATCTTTAGAAATTTCATCAAATTCAATGAAATCCTTAAAAATTCTACAAAATCTTTTAAAAATCAAATATTTATAGGTCTAGAAATTCTCTTAAAATTCCCAGAAATTTCTTTAAATTTTTTTAATTCTACGATACAATTTAAAGTCCCTTTAAACTTTAAAGAATTTGAAAAGAATTCAAAAGAGCAAATGTCAAATAACCGAGCAAATAACAATATTAAATTGATTATTCGGAAAAGTTTTTCCAAGCCACTTATCCCGCATCAAAAATAAAATCAAAACCAATTCCCGGATTTTATTCAATTCCACAAAAATCCAGTACACAGTTAGACACCCAGGTCAAGCTTGATATCTCAGATACAACATATTTTAGCTGAAAATACCCTTTCAAGAGATACGTCCACGAGAATGCTAAAATGAAGACCCACTTTTGGAATTGAAAAATCTTGTTGTTTTTGTTAGCGAGGTTAGAACTAAGTGCGATGTCTGCTGAGGCTGAAGAGGTGCCCAAGGAGCGTAACGAGGAGCCGTCGGAGCGCGTCGCCGAGTCGTCATGAAAAAAGAATCATCGCTTCCGTCCGATGTTCCGTTTAAAGTTAAACTTAAACTGATGCACTCTCATGTGGCGGCGGCACTGTCGTTTCTCTCTCGCCGCCATCGCACCGTAATCCGCTATTCGCTACGTGCTTTCGCACGTATTTATAACGAGGGTACGCCCTGCACAACCCGAGACAAAAGCGACAAATTCCAGAAGAGCGACCAGAGTAAACGAGCTACGTTTGCGGCTCTACATTATTTCCTAGTAAAAGCAGTCACCAGCAAGAAACGAAAAAATGTTTAAATGCCTCTGAAATTCAAATATGCAGATATAAGTCACGAATAAAACGATCTAGATTATTGCAAAGTAGTAAATTTGATAGGGTACTCATTCGCAATAATAATATTAAATTAATATAGTAATATTCAGCTCATACTAAACTTTATAATTGGTTGTATGGAGTAGCGTTATAATCTTAGTACAACTGCATATGCATAGTAAATTGCGAATACAGGATAATATTGACAAAGAGAGAAACTATTCTATATTCACCAACGGGTCGCTAATTCAAACCTGAATTAGCCAATGATATGTGTCCAGCAGGTAGTAAATTTCCATCCCTGATGGTAGGGCAATGGCCGGTCATTTGAATTTATAGTTCACCTCTGAATCCTATCTATGTATGTATTCTCGAAAGGAAGATTAACAACTATAAATGTGTATGGATGCTGAAGATTAAGATAATGAATCATGAAAAACAAAACGTATGTGCGATCACATTAAAAATGTAACCTAAATGTTAGAAATTCACTTATTAATGGTCTCTAATTTCATTAAGAAATTAATTAAGTACTAAATTCTTCCAAGAAGTGACTGATTACGAGGAATTCAAATCGGACTCTCGAGAAAGAAGATAAGAACTATACAGCTCTAAACATAATCATCTTACAGTAACACTCTTGTACAAAATAGTTACTAATGACATCAATCCTGGAAGACTTTGCAAGTTTTTATCATAATTGTCACTTACATTGATAACTTTGAAATTTCGAGTGTAGACTGATCTGGTGATAAGATGATCGAAATGATTAAAATTTCGCTCTCATTATGTATATACTTTCTCCTGAGAAATTAATCTTTCTTCAGTAGATTTTAATGCTGGAATTTTGAAAATAAGGCCGAAAAATATTGTCCTATTAACAAATTGCATCTTTAGAAATCCTTAAAATCTCACAAAATATCAGGAAATTCTTTAACATCCTTCGAAATCCTTGGAGATCTAAATACTGTTAAATAAACTATAAAAGAAAAATCTACATATGGAATATAACATAAAAAACACAATTAAATGCCAATCTGACCTAATTATTAGAAAAAGTCCCACTGACAGCTACTCACATTTGTGAAATAATATTTCATTCAGTTGAACGTTCAAAACTTCTGGTATATCTTCTATTAATAATCATTACTGTACTGAATCTCTTGCCTATACATTTCTGACTGTTATGACGTACTAATTGATATGACATACTAATTTGTATGCCTCTCCCATTGACGATTATATTATAAATATCTCAGTGATTCAGAGTGTCAATTCATCGAACTATTTCAAATTCAGTCAAGTCGCCACCCCGTGACTATATATAGTAAATTTTCTCCAGTAAATTAATAGGAATTAAAGGGCAGCTGAAACTATATGTATACCCATAAACATATATCGATCGCGATTCCCCGATACAGTGACTTAAATCGAACATCGTGTTGTGTCGATAGTTGAACAAGAACTAGAACTTAGGCCAAACGAGGCGTAAAAGCGGTAAAAGCTATAGGGTAGGAAAGTATGGATCGTGTACATACGCACATAATAGCTCGACCGTTTGGAACGAATCTCGAGGCGGATCAGGCAATGCCGAGCGATTCCTCTACCTCTTCCCCTCGGCCCCCTCCTCCAGGTTCACGCTCAGCTCTCGCGAACGAACGAGCGTAGGTAGGCACGAACGAGTCACACGGGTCACGCACATGCACGCACACTCGGTCGATATCACCATCACCAGTAAAATGACGTCACGGAAAGTCCAACTTAGCCTCAATCCCGTAGCGCCTTGGACCCAACAACCAAGCGATAAACGAATCTCCACTGACTCGCCGAACTAAAGAATCCTCAGAAACTGCTTCAAAATACGAGACGAGAAAAGGTTCAGTTCAATTGAATACTCTCTATATTAATTCTTCAAAACGATCCTATGATAGTAGATATGACTAAAGATGTTACATACCAAAGACGTTATTCAAGTAGAACGATATCATTCAAGATCTTCATGGAGAATCACCCTCAATGCACTGAATAGCAATTACTAACAATTATTTTCCTTCGGCACAACCACCACGTGGTCTAATCGTAGTATCGTATATACACTGAATTTTCGAAACACTGACACAGTAGGATCAAAGGTGTATCACACAAAGGTAATCACATATCCTTGTTCTTACACATCGAATGCAAGACGAGATTCCGTATTCTCAGGTATTCACGTTAATTCACTTGGATTATGGATATATCCACTATGCACCTACAGGTGAGGCACACTCACACACACAACAAACACATGCAGTTGTCGCTCGCACGCGACACATCTACACAACGCCAGATTGTGTGTACTCACTACTCACACAATTTGAACACAACTGCAGATTCTGTGAACGTATACACAAACACAGAACACACACACTGTTAACTGACTCAGCTCAACACAGAGAAGTCGTAGAACCACGTGGATTGTCGTGGAGAGCACGCGGTTGATTGAGTTTTCCCGCCAATCGGGAATCGCGGTGATTAGAACGCGAAAAACTGAGGAAAATCGACATTCGCTGGACGAGAATTCGCGTCCTGCTGCATTGAACGTGCAAGATGGTCGGTCGTTCTCGTCGCAGTCGTGTCGTCGTCGTCGTCGTCTTCGTGCTGCGTTCTCGTATCCCTCTCCACCGCCAATTCTCGCTCGTTCGGCTCCGCTCGCTGGTAACAGCAGTCGGGTTCGGCTCCCCTCGACCCTCACACTTTCCCCTTTCCCCCTTTGCGATGAGTGAACCGCTTTTCCCCCTTTACCCCACCCCGCCCACAACTTATCCAACACGCGCAACTCTGCACTACTCAAACCCGCGGTCGAGGGCCTTCGGTGAGCCGTACGTGCCTTCTCTTCTCATCGAGTCACCCCCCTCGCCCACCAGCTGACGTCCACCGGGGCGTAAAACGTAAATGACTGCATGGATACTAAGGCGACTTCAAAAAATCTATTTTCAAATTATATTCGTTTATATCGTTGCGAGAGGATAAATAATATTGTGCGCGAGACCCGAGGGGTTGAAAAAAACTCGACCAAGCGGGTGTTCACCTACTTCTCACAGAAAAACACTTGTCTCATTTTGAGAACTTTTTCTCAGTTTGAGACAAAGATTTAACTATCTGACTTCAGGATATTTCAGTGTCTTTAGAAGATTTCACTGAATTCGAGAGAGTTCAAGTGATTTCATGTGACTTCCTATGAATTCAAATGACTTTGGATATTTCAGATGATTAAAAAGAATTCAAGTGACTTCAGGGACACAACTAGTTTTAAATTTTGAAAATTTCGATTTTTTTTGCGTTTTTCGATAATTTATACTTTTAAAAATACCATTAAAATTTTAAGTAAAATTCTCAAATAGTTTCGGAGTTACAGCCTTCTAAAGAGCAACTGCTCATCAGACTTTTCAAACTCGATAACAAATCATCCGATCGACTTGGGTCTTTTTTTGCTTATTGTGTATTTACTTTTTCATACAATGACCGTCCAGAAAAAGAAATTGTAAAGAATGTCAAACGAGTTATTTAAAAGTTATTTTTTAAAATTTGAATGAAGTTGAAGGGATTTCCAGAGATTTCAAGATATTTTTTTTTAAATTTGAAACAGTTTCAGGATTTTCACCAAATTTCAAGGAAATTTAAGCAATTCAAAATGATTTAAACTTGTCAAAGTATTTGACAAGATTGCAAAAGACTTAGAAGGATTTTAAGATTTTAAGGAATTTTTAAAGAATTCAAAAAGGTTTTAGAATTTGTAAGAGATTTCAGAAGATTTCAAAATATTTGTAGTGATTTATAAAGAATATCAAGAAAGTTATTTAAAAGTTATTTTTAAAAATTTGAATGAATTTGGAAGAAATTTCAAGATATTTAAAAAAAAAAATTCGAAAACTTGAAGAATTTTCAAGCGAATTAAAGGAATTTCAGAAAATTTAAGGGACTTTAAGAGATTTCAATCGACTTTAGCGAATATCGAGAAATTAAGAAAGATTTAAAGTGATTTTAAAGAAGTTGAAGGAATTTCAAAAAATTCAGAAAAGGTTAAAGTTTTTCAAGAAATTTTACAGGATTTCTATAAGAATTCAAATGATTTTAAGGGCACTTGATATTTTTTGTCGTAAGAGCTATGATGACTATTTTTAGCTAAAAATATTTATTATTGCGACTGTAAAGTTGGCTTAACTAAATTCCCCTTATGGCAAAATATCACATGCCCTTAAGGAATGATGATAGTTTCTTTTTAAAGAATTTGAATATAATTCAAAAGATATCAAGAGATTAACAAAAGTTAAAAGTATCAAATAAAAATATTTTGATAGATTATCTGAAATCCTGATAATCACATAACTTGAAAGTAATATAGAAACCAGGTATAGTGGTAAATTGAAACACACCGTTAAAAATTTCTCCTGTGTTGTCAAGCACGTTTTAGGTATTCACTTTCGTCAAGGAACGAAGGGAGAGGAAGAATATAATCGGACCCTTTCTAGATTCTCACCTGCGTCATCGCGTATTCGTTATGTTCGAGAAATATCAAAGAGAAAGATCATACTCTACATCTAAGGGATATTGTGTTCCGCTTTTTAAGGGCGAACTAGAATATTATTATTATTTTTCATTTTCAAGGGACTCACAAATCCAATTTCAATCGATTAGCTTGACGCAGTTAAGCCTTCATAATCATCCGCCCCTTCAGGTTTCCCCTTGTGCTTTACTTTCACTGCCATCTCGTTACATAAATAACCGATAAATAATCTGAATCAGTCGACTACGGAAACTTCGATCGTATTTTATAGGAACTTGCTTCCGAGAAAGCAATATTTAGGTCAAGGATAATTTTCAATAAGAAGGCAGAAACCTTGGCGTGTCGAAGAAATTTGGTTATCGAGAAAATTAGTTATTGAAATTTTCCTTGACTGTCATCGACTTTTGGATAGGACAAAATTTTCAAAATATTTTATTAACGTTTTTTAAAATCTGAAATATTTTTCAGAGAAGAATTCTAAAACAGTTTTCTGAAAAGTAAACTTGAGATTTTAAGAAACGTTAATGAAATATATGAAATCTTTTGTCCTATCCAAAAGTCGATAACAGTCTAGGATATATAGGTATATATATATATATATATAGTTATATAATGGAATCAAGAATTCTACAGCAGGTTTAGACAGATAGCGAGTTAGGTATAAGGTACAAATATAGTGTTCCTACAGAACTAACATTCCAATCTGAGTCACATCGCCGAAAAATCGATTCTCCAATGAATAAACATGTTTCTCGTAAAAAGCTCTATTTCTATTGGATTATGGGAGAAAAACAGTGTAAGAATATTAAATTGAAAGAATATTTCACAATCCGTTAAATAAATTATAAAAGTTATATATATAATACGAAAAAAATAACGTAGTTAGCATAAATGTCAACTTCTATTTTCCCTGATATATGGCCTCCCTGATTTAGTTTGGTTTCTTCTGTTTTGATATGTTTCTGTAAAAATTTCTTTTGTCTTTAGCCCCCCTTAAATCGCTACAAGAAAAGGAAAATATGCACGGAATTTCCGGTATGTTTGATAATCTTTGTGACGATTTAAGAGGGCGCTTGCAACACCCGAGGCGAAGGCTACTGTAATTCGGCATGCAAGGGGAATGCAAAAGGTGGAACGGCGCGCGGAGGTAGAATCGATGCTTTTGAGTCGGTGCCAAGTTTCTTTGCCAGCTCGTAGAAACGATTTCCCGACTGTCGCGAGACTCGACCAGGGTGCGAAAAGCAGGAAAACTGCTAAATGCACTGGGTATTATTACGCCGGTCATAAAATAATCATCCTGATTTCACAATTGAATTATTTTTAAAAATTTATGATAACAGAATTCAAACTGCTCACAGTAAAATTGTTAAAAAGCTCAAAAGGAGGAGGCATAGGAATATTCCCCAAACTCCACTTTCCCTAATATTTAATTTACCGAAAATCATTTTTCGGAATAGCAATTTGTTATAATTTTTATATTTTCGAATTACCATTTGACATAATTTTCATTTTACCAAATTATAGCTTTTATTATAAAGCAGCATTCAACAGAAAAAATAGCCTCGTGCCATAAAATTAATATTTCAAAGCCTGCGATAATGACAAAGTATTGCTTTGCCTATTTAATCATCCTATCTGCTATATTCTGCTTGCTTAATAAATTCTTATCCATCACGCATCTCTGATGATACCAATTGAATTTAAAAATGACATGTGACGTATGACAAATGACATCTCGTGTTTGAGATCACGTTTTCAATTCATTTATACCATTTCTCATTTAAAAAATAATCTTCACTTGGGATAACAAAATCATTTGATTGCTAGAGAATGTACAGAATCAACAAAAAAACAAAAATAAAGTTTTTCTTTTAAACTGGAGCTTATTTTCCATCTGATTAATACAACAAATCAAATTTCCAATCCGATTCTCTGAGACAACCTGACTGTCATCATAAAGGTGGATGTGGAATAAAAGGAAGGAGAAAATAAGGTATTTTCCGTAAAGCTCCATCAGTTTCAAATGCTAAATTTCAATCAATTGGAAACCTCTCTCCTTCTTTCTATTTTAAGATAAGAAAGAAGAAACTGCAAGAACCCCTTCTCGCCCTTAAATATATTACGTAATTTGTCCCAACCTTTATAATTTCTCCCCAACCCTTACACGAGAAATACTGCGCCCTGGACTTCTTTTGTTTCAATGTCAAGGCTCGGTATTCTTAAATCCATATGCGTCAAAAACAGATCCTCTTAGATTGACGATTGACAGCATTGATAAGATTTTCATTTTGTATTTATACAACCCTAAGACAATTGAAAAAGGCAAACGACCTCATCTCAAGTTTCTTCAATTAGTTTCTAACGAATTACAATTTATTTGTAAATTAGATTTAGAAATAAATTTAGAAATTAAAATTCTAACGAATTAAAAGTCGGCAAAAAACATTATACTTATATGTGTTAATAATACATAATATCCTATATACCTATGTAAGTATGAAATCACATCCGCAAACAAAAATAAAGCAAGGCGCGACGATATCTCGCCCTCTTTTTCCCATCCTATATCTTGTCCTCCCACTGCTGTACGTTTTTTCTTATTATATTTTCTTTGAATCGATAATGTGAGAATTTAAAATATTGATCAGGACCGCGATTTGGCAGACGATTTAAAATTCCCCGTCATTTCCTGATTTTCCCCGGTCAAGTTTTTAAATTTTCCTGGTCAGCTAAAAGTAACATATTTATATTTACTGCAAAGTAAAGCGAACTTTATTTAAGATATTCCAAGTGACTTTAAAGAATTACACGGAATTTCATAGAAACTTTAAGTGATTTTAGAGAATTTCAAGATATTTTAAGAAATTTATTTTAATTTTAAGGAACTTCAAAGGATTTTTAAAAAACTTTGAAGGGCACTTTAATGAAAATATAGGAAGCAATATATGCATACAAAAATAACCAAAAACTGTCAATATCATTAAGGTTTTAAAAGCGTATAACTGCCACCGTTGGACTTTAATGATTATCTGAGTAAAATCTTTTTCAGCCTGACTTTAACTGATTATAATTTATTCATGTACTTTTCACCCTCTATATACTGTGTTCTCCTATATCCATCTGCGCAACTTCTGTAACCTTATGTTCATTTAAAAATCCGATTAAAATAACGTAGCCGCTTGAGGGTGATGGACGCAATCCATGAATTTTGAAACATGTACAACGTACTGCTTTTACAAAACTATTTTAGCCAAAATGGTGCTTACACCCTTTTTTCTAGCTCATTTTATTTGTTTCTCCAAACAGAAAAAAATAATATATTCTCTGATGAGAAAATAAACAAACCAATTTTAGCATCTTTTTTCCAAAACGTAAAACCTTCCGACACTAAAATCGCGTACCTACTGAAGGCCAAAATTTAATTTTGGGATATTCATAGTACCGAAGCAAAACTAACAAACATAGTGTGGTTTATTTAAAAAAATATTAACCTTTTTTGTAAGGGTTAATTTTGGAAAAGTAAGGGCGGTTTTTTGATAACTTTCGTTTAGGGGATTTAAGAGTCCAGAAATAGCGCAAAATAACTGTGTGCTTCAATTTTTGAAAAATTGCATTTCTGTAATTGTGGTTGATTATGGAACTTAAGGGTTGTTTTTATGAAGTGTTTATTTTCGTGGAATTGAGGAACCCAAAAAAAGCCCAAAAAATGTTCTTCAATGTTTAAAAATTGAATTCTTGTAATTGAGGTTGATTTTAGAACTTTAGGGTTGTTTTTGGAGAGTTGCCCAAAAATTTTTATTGGTACCCAAAGAAAACTCGAAAAAATCCCAAAAATATGAGATATGTATATTGGAAATACATAAATTCAATTGTGGAAGTGCTAGCTTAATGAATGTGTGTTTACGCTGGTTAGCTTTTCGTAACTGTCCCAGTAATGGTCGGTTTACCTTACATGTTTTTTTAGAGTGGGGTCTCCCTTGTATCGCGAAAAAATACATGTATCTTGTCAAAACGAGGACGCTACAAATGTACGGTACTCCTATACATGAAAAATTTCAGTTCACTCTCCACATTGAACCTATAACAATTCGAAATAACCTATGCGCAATGTAGCGATGTACATACAGTATATGTATACGATCGGACAAAAGATAATCGCAGAGCTGCTGTCGTGTCGTTTGCAAGGCGCACATCGCTGCGAGTTCTGAAGAGTGGCCTGGGGATAAAGGGAAAGGAGGACGAAAAGGGTGTTGGGTGTCAGGGGGAGGTGGGAGCAAGAGGAGAACATGAGAAGGGAAAGAGGGATGTGGAAGAGCATCGGGTCGGAGGGGAAATGAAGGTACCAACGAATGAGTAAATGGGGAGACACGGACTCGGTGTTTTTTGTATAGGGCGAATGTCGGCTCCGCGGGGTAACTTGCAGGACGGGAGGAAAATACGAAAAGGAAAAAGGGTGGCGGGGATTAAGGGCGGGGGAGGAAAGTGCCAGAGGAGTTTCACAGAGTTTGCCAGCACGTGCTTATACTACTGCGCTGACTTCTATCTGTCCGTCTCCTTTCTGCTTTTCCACCTCGCGCCATTTTCCTCTTTATTTCCACCCCTATTACCTCCCTCTCATTCCCTATGAGTCGCTTGCACCAACAACCCTCCCACCGTGACGATCGTATCCTTTCTCTCCTACATTTTATACATACATGTCTGATACATGTATCTCTCTCTGATTTCTGTTTCTTTCGATTTTCGGTTATTAATTTTAAAATGCCAGATGCTAGGTCAAAAATAATTTATTCTCAAAACTACTTGAATCACTTTACCGTAAAAATAAACTTCTATAATTAAAATTACCATATAGAGTAATTAAAATTGCCTGGAGCATGTTGCCAATAATTCAGATTGATGCGTCCCTTGCATAATAGCTGTTACAGAGCTTCTGATCAATACATGAATTGGTCATACGTATACATCTACCACAAGAATGGCATGTATTGTAAATGTCAATCAAATTGTCATGAAAGTCAATAAACGGGTATATTCAACCCTTGAACCCATTTCAACTAATGAACGTAGGGTGGATGAGAATGTTATACTTTATATTAGACAATTCCGCGGTCGTGATAAAAATATTTTTTGTACTATGTCAGGGTGACTACTAAATTTTGCCCAAGTTATTTTTTTAAATTTCAATGAATTTTTTAGAGAATTCAAAACAGTTTCAGGATTTTCACAAAATTTCAAGAGATTTTTAGAGGATTTAAAAAAAAAATAAAGGATTTTAAGTGATTTTAAAAACCTTCAAAAGATTTTCCCAGATTATTTTCAATTATTCCCGGACTTCCTTAAATTTCCACACAGTAAACACCCTGTATATGTACACAACATAAACAATAATATTTTTGTGGAATAAATTTTTATAAAACACATTTTTCATTTGTTCTTTTAATTAAAAAGCGGGAGTTATATAAAAATTAACAATTTTAAAAAATCAATCCTTAATTGAATCAATTTTAATCTGGATGCCATTGAAGTCACTCAAAGATTAATTATTTTATATGCAAGGCGTAAACAAAAATGAAATAATTATTCAAAAGCGAAAGTTTATTTCGCTTTGATGGATTATTGATTGAAATTCAAATTTCATGGCATATTATATATTTCAATATTAATTAAATGTACTCGTTTTTCCTATATCTTCGCTTTCATAAAGATAAAAAAAAATCATTCATCGTTTATGTTGTATAGAAATCAACATATTAATCATGAACTATATTCTAAAACACTACCTTATCTGATTTAAAATCATTTCAGTCAGAAGCAAACAATTCTATAATTGATTCTGATAGACATATCGAAGTCTACAATACTCATTATGGAGTAACACATGTTCCCTATGATATTCATAATTGATTAGCATAAGAACCCAAAGAAAAAATAAGTTAAAGAAGAGTAAATGACATTTTTAAGAGACCATTATCGATTAGACTTATACAAACAAAAGGCGATCGTTATGTCACAAATATCTCATTAAGTTTTATTACTTTACTTTTTATCGCTAATAACACTTTTGTGCCTCGCTATTCTTGGTCTCGAATATCATGTCTTTGACCTTCGAGCAAGTGATTGTGTGCGTGTAGCAGTATACGTACTCAATACTCATTAGAGCTTATTACCATCCCGGCCGGTATGGCAAATTTATATTCAGTATATGCAAACAACATAGCATGAAACGGTCGCTGCTATGCAACGGAATACGTTGGTAGCTTGGAATCACTAGATTCGCGAATGTTGTTATTGTTATGGAAATATTTAATGAATTTTTTGCATGAGAATATGCATCATGTTGTATAAAAGGGAAAACCGTATACTTCATCGATTGACCCGGTGACCTAGACCATGAAAAGCAAATAACGCTCTATAACTCCAGTATACTTACCTGGAGCTAATCTTTATTTTTACCCAAAGAGTTTTCAGGGCACAAGGCAAAAAAACCCTATCTCCATTCAAAAATTCTTGATTTCCATAATAAACTAAAATTTCGGCAAACTTACCAGTTTGGGTGATTGATTCTTCCGAAGAATGTTCGTATATCTGCACCTGTAATTAAAAAAACAAACAAACGTTAGCTAATGGAAAATAGATCAAGCTTTAAAAACTAACTACTTAAGGGAATGTGATACTTTACCAGAGCAATTTAGTTTATCCAATTATACATTCATAATAATAAATATTTTTAGCTAATAAGAGTCAATAAACCTTTGTCTGCATGAGAGGAAGGTTTATTGACTCTTATTAGCTAAAAATATTTATTATTATGAATGTATAATTGGGTAAATTTAATTGATCTTATGGTAAAGTATCACATGCCCTTAAAACTGTTGACTAACTGCCTTGCATTTAGTCAACAGGTGGAGAATTTGAGACATGTCCGAGGAACAAATACGGTTTCTAAAAGTGGGAGTAATTCGCAGAGAAAGCTACCTATTATACAGAGTTCGTGTACTGCATAGATGGCACTTTCAAAACTGCTTCCCTACCTCGACATGAAACTCCAACGATAAAACACACGAAACCAGCAATCAAAACTAATCTAACAGTAAATAAGCTTGAATCAAAGCCAACTACTACAGTATGCTTGGCTAACAAAACCTGCCAGAAGATTGTTTGACGTATCATTGCAGATAAAGTGAATTCACCGATTTACGGACTTTGAAACAATCAATGAAAGAATAGAGACAAAGATGGGACAGCATCAATCAATACGTTTTTGAATTTAGTACGAATAACTCATTCGAGTACTTCAGTACTTCATCTGAGTTTCGGGATACGTATATTTGGATCTTTAAAACCAGCGGAGGACGCAGAGTTTGGTATAAAAGTGTGGTATAAGAGTTTGGTACAAGAGTTTGGCATCATCTTGTGGTTAGAGTACGAAAGCTACTCTTTTCTTTCTAAATTGGTGTACGGAGACAGGTTATAAGCTTCAAGTGCTTATCCGATGTGAATTCTCGTCCGGTGGATACGTAGTCGGAGAACCCCTTATTCAGAACCTCTACCGTTATAGAACGAGGCTATATCAGTATCCTAGTGCGCGTTCAAACTGAGATCAATAAAGCACTCCTTTATAGACTTCACTACACACGTGGTACAAGCTTGGCCAACCCCTTCTACCTTCTCTCTCTTTCTCTGGCAAACTTCCCTTCTACCCCTTTCTCTCTTTCACTCTCTCCCACCTCCATGAAAACCGCTTCCCGGCCATACACTCCGTGCAACCCCTCGTCACAGTTCGTCGTACAAACCCCGCGGCATAGCGAGTATGGGCCATAAATAACCGAATGACCCACCGCGAATAGAAGGAAGCCAAGCCAAGCAGCGTTATGCCATGTCGAGCAAACCTACCGACGAATCACCGCCAAAGAAAATGTCCAAATCAGGCACCCATTAAATTCCTAATCAATTGATAATATAGCTACCGCTGACGACAAGGGCTTAATGATTGTGGAGTCGGCATTATATAAAGTTAATATTGGTATCAACTCTGGAGAGAACAGAACCGAACAGAAAAAACTTACTTTGGAGAATGATTTTGAATCAGAGGAATGATGAAAATTTTGGGTAAAATCCAAATGATTAGTGACACGTGGCAAATGCTTAAATACAAGGTGTCTATAAATGTATTTTTAAAATGAATCTTTTGGTATTATCCTATCTTCAAAAAGTGATGTTACCAATATATCGTACACATTGTTGTCGAAAACCTGATTGATTTCTTGGAAATTGCGCGAATTTGTGTGAATGTATCGAATTTGAAAACTATCTTCAGACTATTTTCGTTGTCAAAACAACTGTTATCAAAACGATTATATTTACGTTTATAATTTTTAGCAATTTAGGTATTTTAAGGGTCAAGCAAAAACTTGTAATACTTTTAACAATTTACACAATTACTACACCAAATTCTAAATTAAAATGTTGTATACAAGAAGTCGTTTGACATTTTACTTAAAAAATAGCACGAATTTCTTTTCCCTTTTTATATGTATTATTAAACAGGATGGAAACATTAAGGTTTCCATTCTTTTACAACATTTAAGAAGCCAAGACATTTCAATGGATCGTTTTTCTTCGTAACAGTCGCACGTGTCTATAGAACGACATGAAATATTTAAAGACACTCATACAAGTGTTAATTTATCATTCATGAGAGAAAAGCCTGATGAATTTTATCCAGAAGAAATTCAAGTGGAAATATTGAATACCATCTGATTCAAATTAACTTGGTTAAAAATAATCTGCAATAAAACTTGTACCAAGTGTACCATATTGTTTCTCTTTTCATACTCTACTTTTCCTACTTTCCACTCAACTTCTCGTTATTTTCCTCTTTTATGCTCTCTCTCCACCTATACTTTATTTCACCATCAACTGCAATTTTGTAGTGATATGAATAAACATAGTCTTCTCACAAGTAAATTATTCCGCTGAGTATTTCAATTATCATTAATAAATACTAAGGGTGCACGTAGCTAAAAAACTGAACAGGTTTAAATCCTTCAAACCACCAATCAAACTGGTTAGCAAAGAAGGTACAAACTTGCAGTTCTTCTTGTTTATTTGCAGAAGAGAACTTTTAGATCACCTGAAAGGTAGTTGATTTATCAATGAGAATCAACATTAATAATAGGGATAAAGCTTATTTTAATAAGTCTACACCGAAATTTTGTAATATTCAAACCCTTTTTTGTATAACCATTCTAAATGTCAGATTAGTTGAAAATTTTGACAATTTGGGAATTAATATTGAGGCTAAACGATAATCAAAAAGGGCAAATTTGTCAAAGATGTCTAGTGCTCTTGTCGGACAGGAAAGTATCGCAAAAATGAATCATCTCGTTCATAGTCATGAATCACGTCGCGTCGCCCTTCATAAAAGTTAAGCTGCATTCACACTGACGCACGACAAAGCTAATCCCGATGGATGGAACTATAATTAATTGATCAAAACCTCCTGCTTCATGTCGTAATCACTTTCTCTTTTTTCCAATAATCGATTTCAAATAAAAATATATACACAAAGAATGATGCGATAAATCCTATTTATAAAATAAAAATGTGAAAACGATTACTAGAACATTGTTAGTAAGAGAAATGTCATAGGAACTTAATTAAAGATTAATTAACGAAACTAAGCTTTAACTAACTTTCCCACATGTTGATAAAAAGTTAAGCTTCTGGGATTATACTTCCGTTTTCAATAATTAAACTCTCGGATTAAATTCGACTTAAAGTTCTGATTTACTTGTGCTTTTTTAATACGTGCTAACAGCCGTGTAGAAATTTTCAAAACTGGTCCAGACCGGTGATGAAACACAAGGCATGACCGGAAGTAGGGGTTTCAGGTCTATGGACTTGGTAGGGCCGTAATTCCATGAGGAACATTAAAATTCCTTAAAATTCTTTGAATTTCCGAAATTTTCTTAAAAATCTCTTAGAATTTCATTAAAATTCCACTCAATCTTTTAAATATTATACAAATCTTTTGTAATCCATTTAAATTTCAAAAAACCTCTTTAAATCCTTTAAAATTATAGATAATTCCTTGAAATCATTAGAAACCCGAAGAATTTCAAAAAATACCTGGAAATTCTTTATAATCCTTCGAAATCCTTTGAAAATTTCTAAAATCTGTTAAATAAACTATAAAAGATATATACGTAATACGACAAAAATAACATAGTTAGTATAAATGTCAATTTCTATTTTCCCTGACTTCTCTGACATGTGGCCACCATGTATTATTGTCAGTAGAAACACTTTACATATAAATGAATGTCAAAGGCTATCTTGATTTTTTTATGGATGAAACTCTACTTGACCTATTTTTCGTTAAAAATTTAAGGAAGATGTCCTCTACACTGAGAAAAATAGATTGTACCGTTTATGATCTTGGAAGATTAACTATGGGACAGCGATCTAGATATTAAGCCGTACAATCTAGATGTTAAACCGTATAATCTGGATGTTAAATTCTAAAATCCTGGATTATAAAACTTAAAATCTAAATTATACGGTTTAACATCCAGATTGTACGATTTAATATCTAGATCGCTGTCCCATAGTTAACCTTCCAAGATCATAAATGGTACAATCCATTTTTCTCAGTGTATGATTGAATTTATCAATATAATGAAAAAGTGAGTACCATATAGCAAGAGAGGTTTGAGTTTGACTGCACGTTTACCGTGTGGGCTGGTACGGTAGATTATAGAAGACCAAACCAGATTACCAAGGTTCATTATTCGCAAAGCAGGATGAGATAGAATAGAAAATACATTGGACTAGTTCGAGGTGGGAGATGACTTTCTAGGTAGTGAAACACGTAGAATTGTAGAACTGCGCTCTTCGCGACATACGGCTCACGGCTTTAAAATTTGACCGCGTGGGTGTGTAGTGTGTATGTGTGAGCATTTGCGAGCATTTGTGAGAGAACTAAAGTACATTACACGAGGGCCGAGTGCGTTAAGAAAGGTGCGCGAGTATGACGAAGGTAGAATCGGTGGAATCAGTGCCGTAACCATTTGAGGGACTAACGGTACTTTCGCTTCTCTATCCTTGTATCAACCTCACCTGGCATTTGCTTTCCGTTTTTTAAACTTATTACCTAGCTCATTCAACATAGCTTACACCTTGAAAGAGTGTGACAACTGCAGTCGACAAAGAATAAGGTTCAAGGTGTCCATATCAAGAAGTTGTATCAAATCTGTATAACATTGAAGCTAATATTGAATCTCTCTAAAATGACTGCAATTCGTGGATATTTGGATATTTTGGCTTTGTGGATATTTTTGAGTTACGCTACTGGATAAATAAACGTGGAACGAGCTCGAAAGCAGAAACAGCATCATGAGAGGAGAGAAGCGACAGGGTCGAGAAGGAAACGCAGAATAGAAGCGACATCACTAGCAGCAATGCGATCTGAGCAAGCCGGGCCACATAGCACATACCTAACTCTGGTTCTATCCTATATACACACTGTTACAACGATAAGTGTTCCCTGTTGCTTTGACGACCTCTGTATGCACGTACGTTGCACACGAGAGGGTGGTTCTGGAATAACTAGTTGGGACGCGCCCGGCCGATGAGAATCTGACCGGATGACGGTTCGAAAATTACGGCCAGCGAATGAACATAACATGGATCTGCGCACAGAATGCCTTTCAAAAACCACAGGACTTGATTCCCATTCCGAAATTGCTCAAACTTACACGTGAATTACGGATATATGTATCACTTTAAAAACGCAGAATTCAGACCGGTCAAACGAGATATCAAACACGTATTTTTTAACAACACAGCTACCATTTTCTCAGTTTACTGAATTACGTACTTTGTTTTGTAATATATATACAATTTAAGCAGGGTGTTTAATAAATTTCTCCCACAGAATTACCGAACAATTTTCGCATTTTTCCCATGTAACTGCCGTTTGGAACGTTTATAAACGAAAAAGTCTTATTAATTACTAACATGATAATAATAATAAAAACAGTTGAATGTCGAATGTTGTAGAATTAATATCGACATTGTTGGACACGCTAATTCAATTTTTTTTCCAATTGTGAGGTATGCTGCCAAAATATCTATAAATATTAAGACTGAGATGGATTGGAATATGTTTTAAAAGGAAACAATGTTTCCGGAAAGGATTCTGCAATCGTGATGCGGTGTTTGGAATCGCGATGCATTTATCGCGAATGAAAGATGAAACTGAACGATAAACGAGTGGACGGTCTGCGACTGTGAAATTGAAATGTATTGCTGTGTCTTCTCGGCTTTTATACTTGATGCACATATAGCGTACACGCGCCCAGCTCATCCTCAATATACACGCATTCACACTGATAGGACCGGTTGTATAAATTCAACGAGCGATGGCAAGGTAGAACGTACAAAAACACATATTCGATATATAAATTGTGCGTATATGAACGATTGTGTTGCCAGGTCGATATGGGAATGCGGGTGTCTGACCTTCGCAACTAAGGAAAAAAATGGATATTGGAAAGTACATACAGATATTATTGAAGATATTAACACATAATATCTACAGATATTCTGCTTCTATATATCTGGATTTCTGTCCCGCATAACGGGTCAATAACTATTTTTCTCAAGAGACTATTAAAGGTGCCTTCGTTACCAACATTTGTGAGCATGAGGCTTCCTAACTGTCTGACAGTCATGGCGGACTATTATTTTTGTCTCATCAAGCGGAAATAGTATTCACTTCGAATCGTGCAGTTACTCTGCTACAAAGAGCTAACGCTGCGTTGCTGCATGTAAGGTCGAATATCAAAATGTGCACAGAAAAGTATTCACCAAAAGAATAAACTATATACATTTATACATTTCGTCTTATCCACAGATTAAATACTTGCGCAAATGTTTTTTATACACAAACTCAATAAACGTAAGCGCAGAAGGTCGTTAACTGAACCTAATTAAAGTTTCCTTTCTCACAGCACGCGAATTTTTCAATTCGATATTTCCTTGTTGAAATTATGTATTTTTCACTTATTTCGTCGTTATCCTCGTAACGCTTCCTGCTAAGAGAAGTTTGAGTTTGGTCGCAGCGAATGTCGTAAATTGGGCAAGCTGAGAATCAATTATTAATGGGTTATATATCAACGAATCGACTGATATTAATGCGACGTAACTGCAAAGTATATCGAGAAAAGGAGCGTTCCTGGACGGGTTCTTCGCGGCAGAGGATGCAGCAAAGAAGTGGAATACCTGAGGAACGAGTTGGAAAAAAACGTGCACTCTGCTCGAGGTGAAGGAACGAGTGCAGTCCCTTCTACGTTCCAAGAGGGCGCGATAAAACGAATGCAAGCGAAAAGAAGAGATAAAAAGTACGAGAAAGGGGTCGAGGGGAGGCAAACGAGAAAAGAAGACATGGGACGGAATTCGGCTCCAAGAAAATTTACCAGACGTCCTTCCTTTCCTTCGTTCTTAAGGCTTAAGGCGTGCTCCAAAGTCCAAAGCAAATTACTCGCACAGCCTATATGTTCAATTAACCATCACTGCCCAACTTTTGCATTTTAAAAAGAATGGATTGAAGAAACTTGAGTTGCATTTGAAGAAATAAAAAATTCAATTTGAGGTCATTCAGGATGTCTACTAAATTTTGTCTACGAAATTCTCGGAGTCTCGGACAATTGTGGCTTATAAGATTTATAAGATTTCAAAAAAGTTTTAAGGGATTTTAAAGGATTTAAAAAAATATAAATTGTAAATAATGTAAATGAGTTTATATAAATCATTTTATCAAATTATTCATTCAATATTCATTCAATCATTTCATACACTTATACAATTTTATAAGTTGTAAATGATTTTAAAAAATGTCAAAGGATTTCAAAAGATTTTACGTGACTTTAAAGAATTTCAGGGGAATTTAAGCGATTCAAAACGATTTAAAAGATTTAAAGAATTGAAAGAGATTTCAAAGAGATTTCAAGTGATGTTACGGATTTACTAAAGATTTGACGCGATTTCAAAAGACTTAGAAGGATATTTTAAATTATTTTAAGGAATTTCAAGTCATTTTTAGACAATTTAAAAAGACTTTAGGATTTGCAAAAGATTTCATAAGATTACAAGATATTTTTAGTGATTTTAAAGAATGACAAGTGAATTATTTATTAGTTATTTTTAAATATTTCAATGAATCTGAAGAGATTTCAACATGTTTTTAAAAAATTAGAAAATTTTAAAAGATTTTAGAAAATTTAAGGGATTTTAAGATATTCCAATCGATTTTAGCGAATTCCAAGAATTTTGGAAGTTTAATTCTTTTTAAACGACTTGAAAATAATTGGAAAAAATTGCAAAGGTCAAATAGAAATATTTTGATTGATTATCCGGAAAAGTTTTTTCACCCCGGAAATGCACTTATCAAAAATAAAATCAATGACAACTTGTCGCGGATTTCCTTAAATTCCCGTACAAGTAGTAGACACTATATAAATTGAACCACAATGATTTACCATTGACTACACTAAAGACTAGAGAATTCTCCGTGAATGCTTTGAAGATTTTCTCACGATTTTAATCAGTGAAAAGTCACTAAAATGTTCAGTAGTTTAGTGAAGATTACTGAAAATTTCAGTGACTTTTCACTGATTCTAAGGGGATACTAATTAAAATCAGAAAAGAGAAAAGAGTCACTGGGTAATCAGTGAAATTCTACTGATTCAATTTTAGAGAGTAATTATATATTAAACCCCATCCAGAATTTCAGTAACACAAGCCACCCTCGACACAGAAAAATAAGATTGAACCCGATTTAAAAAAAAAAAAAACCCGATAAACCCCTGGAAACTGCGAATGAGGGGGTTGGGATAAAAAGGTGAGTTTCCGACCCAGCGAAGGGAGAGTCGCGCGGTAGGAGTGAAAAGAAGGAAAAGCTGACAGAAAAAGTGAGGGAGGGGGGAGGGTATGAGGTAGAAGAGGATAGGATGGTTTGATCGCGATCGGACGGTGCCGGTGCCGGTGCCCGTGCGAACGAACCGTCCATAGCCACCATGAGTTCCGTGAGTTGGGTTGCGAGTTGCGAGCAGCCTCCCCCTGCCTCTCCCCCTCCCCCGCAAGCTCTATACCTCTCACTCGAGTCCTCTTTCTATCCCTCTCTGAGTATTGAACGAACGAGCGAGGAGAGGAACCAGGAGACCAAAGGCAGTGGCGACCGAGAGAGTTAGAGAGAGAGTTGATGAGAGACAGAGAGAAAGAGAGAGAGAGGATCAGAGATAGATGGATGCAGGACCGTAACCAGGATCTGGAAGTAGCAGGGTTCTGGAATCATCGGAGTAGAGGTAGAGCAGACTGATACGATCCCATCGATACCGATGACAAAGGACTTGACGCGAACGACCTCTCCTTCTGGTCTGAATTTGGTTTATCATATTATAAACAAGGCCTCGACATAAGGCATATTGATGTTCGAGTTGCAGCTTCTATTAAGCCAATCAGTCTTTCTTTATTTCTACTTTGGCAATTAGACTCTTTTCGATTATCATATTATTCGTTATGTATCGTCTGAGAACGTCAACATTAGTCAATTAGTACAATAGTCAACATTAGTCAACATTAGACTTAGCAAATGATTCCAGACTTTCAACTATAGGACAGCCTTCCAAGCTAATCAACCTGAATATCTGGATATTCAATTAGAACATAGAGATAATCGGTTTTACTATCCCAAATATTCAAGTTGACTGTCTTATATCTGAATCATCGAAATTTCGCTGTTTCAAATTTAAAGAGCAGAAGACTGTATTGTACAAATTGTATTAATAAATTCTACATATAGACTTCAGATCAGATCATTAATAATAATATTTGCCGAGGTCCAACTGAAGGAAAATTACATGTTAAACCCCTATCAGTTTTCTCTCTCTCATTCTCTCCATTCCTTAATCAAGTTCCCCATTCTCATCTTAATTCTCCTCAACTCAATCTGCATACACCAACACCCCTATTTCACTCGAATTTTAGCCAATTCACTTGAAATTACCCCATTTTCTACGTACATATTTTCATACTCTCATCACCTAATCACCTAATGTCTAGAATCACCAATATCTCAAATATAATTAATTTCCAAAATTAATTTGAATTTCCGAAATTTGATGTAAATGGTTATGGTTGGAAATAGATACTGATAATGATGATTATAACGTTGACTTTAAAGAGCAGTTACGTCAATCGTCAGAAGCCTTGGCTTGGTTTTCTTTAGTATCTCTTTCATTTTTCTTCTGTTGAAAGTAGTCATCATGAGTCAAACTACATTGCATTTATAAAACAATGACATTAAATCCTAAATAAATAAAATTAAAAAGAATGGATCATCATGTTATTGCGTCAAACGATTTTAAAATTGTAGTTATTGTTTATGGCACATTTGGAGAAGTACAAGTGTATGTGCCATAAAGACATAAACGACCCCAACCGCGGTTTACTGCATTTTACTGTCGTATTCTTTTCAGTAAACTGATTCTAAATAAACTACTTATTGTAATCAATTACTTCTTTAAAGGAAAATAAAAAATGGCTATCATATAGAATATATAATATATAATATATAATTATAATATATAATATATAATATACTTATTCCCAAACAATTTTTTCGACTTAAGAAAAGATGGCTTAAAAATGATTCAAGAAAACCATTAAGGAATATTCTTTGGAGATGATGAATGTGTCAAGACGGCCATTGACGTTGGAAAATATTTCCGGTGCCGTAACCACCTTCGATTTTCTCATTTATCACGCGCTTAGAGTGTATTTTATAACTTTCTCTCGTCTTTTAAGGCCTTTGAATTGCACTTCATATATTCCAATAAAAAAGCCTGAAGATCATTAAACATTACCATTAATGTCACTTAATAATCAACATTTGCAAACACTTAAATTGTTCTGTACTCAAATCTAAAATATTTAAATGTATTTTAAGAGCGATTAGTCACTCAATAAAACAAAAATGCATCACCAACTTTGGCGCAATTGGTTCCAATATAATAAACGAGTACAAAGCGTACTTTATGGCCCACTTGTTTTTAGTACCCCCAACTCTATAATTACCAACAACTGATTGCTGCAGCCAAGAACAATTGTATGATAATTACCTTTCTCCCAATACTCATAATGGACACCAAAGACTCGGTGATGCTTATATTTACTTTGCAGAAAAATTCTGCTGCCCACACATAGAAACATAACGGATTATCCTTTATCAGGCCTACAAATCCTGATTAGCATGGAAGGGGCTAGACTTCCTGGTCATCTTGTATATCAACTTCATATCATTTAATCAGCACACTTTCGCCTCCTAAATTTCTAAATTCCAACGATCGAATCCCAATTCATTAAAATTCGAAATGAATTCAAAAACAAGTTCCGGGTGGACACCAGATTCAATTTTTCAATTTCCCTGACTTTTCCCTGACATTTAGACCAATTTTTCTGACAGAAAATGATTAAAAATGCAAATAAATTCGTAAAAATTTTTTAATTAATAGAAACCTCTTAAAATTCTTTAAAATGATTGACAACTTCTTGAAATCTTCAGAAACCTATATATAATCTCAAAGAATGCCTGGAAATTCTTTATAATCCCTCGAAATCCATGTAAATCTTCCAAAATCTGTTAAATAAACTATAATTTATTATTATTACTATTACTATTATTACTATTATTAATAGATCAATTTCTATTTTCCCGGACAGCTACTCGCATTTCCCTGAAATTTCTCTGACAAATTATTTTTTCTCCGACATTTCCCTGACTTCCCTGACATATGGCCACCCTGAAGTTGTAACCGCATAATTCCTCTTTCACTTGAGAGCTTCACAGAAGACATCTAGAGATTCTAGAGAAGCTATAATCTAACTTAAAAGGATACGAAACATAGATCGTACGCCTGGTTGATTTTGCTGCTAGTTTTGGAGGAATATGATGCGTTGATGAAACATACCTGTCCAATGCGATCCATCCCTACCAGATTCTCCTGGTTACGGCACTGGATGGATAAATAGGGGGAAAGAGAAAGAGAGAGATGTGGCTAGACTGTGGAGAAAGATAGTAGCTATGCGAAGCAGAAGCAGGGTATGCCGGCATACACTCATATACTATATAGCATAGCCAGAGAGACGTGTCGGTTCTCTATCCCCTTACCCCTTGCCTCTCTGTTCACTAGTCTATACTTCAGCAGCCCACCCGCCAGCTAGCCTATACCTCTACCATCTACCTCTATCCAGCATCCACAGCGCTAAAGTTCTCTCTGAAATGCGACGGTAACACCCCCCTCCTTTGCCCCACAGCTTCCTCTTCATCGCGGCCGCGATCCTCCCCCTGGACCACCCTCTCACTCTCCTCTTCCTCTCTTCGACCATTGCTCACCCCCTGTTACTCCCCACCCTCCCACGGTCCAATCGCGGGCCTTCGTGCCATACAGATTACAGAACGAGCGAAGAGCAGCGGCAGAGTCGCGAGAGAATCGGAGAGAGATGAGAGGACCAGAAAGAGAGAAACAAAGATGAGAGACAAGAGAGAATGAGAGCGAGGAAGGAAGAACGGATAACACGAACTCGGCGAGATGAGAGCGACTGAGAGAATGGCTGCTGCTGCTGCGTCTCATCTACTACAAGCTACAACTACATACACTCAGTTCTGAGTCGATGAGGATTGAGGACCTTCTGCCAGCAGCCTCTTCCTCAGGAGAAGCCGAGCGACGAGCGAAATGCCGGACCGGGGTTTTTGTGCAAGGCCGGACTCGAGAAACCGCGGATTACCGCTGGATATCTAAGTGAGCGCGTAACGTGGGACACACCAAGTTATGTATGTGCATGTAAGTTGTACGATGTACGCGAGCTGCCTGCCAGCCAGATCTCTCGATCGAGATCGTGAGAGACGGTGAGAGAGCTGCCCTTACCTACCAGTTAACAAATTGTTTTCCTGACATCAATGAACATTGGTCAGAAATGATGACGCTGATCCAAGTTTCGCGGCCAGAAAATATTCCAACTTGCTAGGACAACAATTAATTTTTTCGAATAAGACATCGGGAATGCACCTGAAAATTATTTTTTAAGGTCCCAAAAGGTGGTATCAATGGTATCAAATTTTGGTTCCCAAATTTGTGGTATCAGCGAACTTAAATTCAAAGATATTTCAGCGAAAATTCGTTATGCTCGAAGTTAAGTTCGCTACCACGACTTTGACCATGGGTGACCCTGTGGGATCCTTAAAAGTAATTTTCAGGCGCATCCTCGATGTCAATATCTACAATTGAGCCGTGCATCGATTGTTGTCGTGCAGGGCTGAATCAACTACTTAAAGATGGAATATTTTTTAGTCGCTAAACCTGGACCACCAACTACTAGAGAAATGCGAGTAGCTGTCAGGGAAAATATAAATTGACATTTATGCTAACTATGAAATTTTTCTAGCTCGTACTACATATATTTATAGCTTTTATAGTTTATTTAACAGATTTTAAAAGCTTTCCAAGGATTTCGAAGGATTATAAAGAATTTCCAGAGATTCTTAGAGATTCTCTGGGTTTCTAATGATTTCATGTTATTTTCAATAATTTTAAGGGATAGAAAATATTTTAAGAAAAATATTTAAAAACAAATTGTATTTAACGATAAGAATCTTAAATGAAGACATAATGTTGACCTATCGCGATAAAGCATTTGAAAGTTTGTTTTTTAACAGTGCATTTCGCGGAGACGATTCGTAGAACGCGATAACTCGAAGAATTGAATGAAAATGTAGCCTTAATAACATTTTGTCATTCGGAACTCGAGGGAGTAGGTATAATACTGATTGGTGTTTTTCCCGAGGTTTTTCCACTAAAGAAATGTAACTTATGGCTGATAATGCTTTAAATCTAGAATTCAAAATATGTATTACCTGAATAAAAAAAAAAAAAATTTTTCTCAATTTTTATGTTGTTTTGGAAATGGTACAACTAATGGAAATGAGTGTTTTTAATAAACGAAAATAACTTTTTAGGATTCATGTACGCCGATTTTCAATTTTGCAAAAAGTGAAGTTTTGAGAAAAACGCGTTGAGATATTTGACACGTGAAAAGTATGCTGTAATCCAAGCCGACATTAGTCACGCTATCAGGGTTTCATCACTCTAAGAAAAAGTTTCAATGAAAATACTCATTTGTACTATGTTCTGCACACTTCAAACACAATAAATCAGTATTTATAAAATAATTAATAGGTAGCTTTTCCAAAAATAAATGGTTGAGGAACAAAGTTCCAACTTTCTCTCAAATATATTTTGTACAATACGCTTTTTCCAAGCGGAACAGAATTGCAACGCAAGGGCGGAAAACATACTATGTATATAAGAGAAGGAAAAAAAAATTTACAGTTGCGCGTTTGCTTTTGAATGAATAAAGTACAACGTGGGTTAGGCAATACTTTTCAGAGAGAAAAAATAATTACCGTAACAGTAAAGAAGAAAAAAAGGTCGCTTTCTTCATTATGGGTAATCATATTAAGTCAGTTCAAGTTGTGAGCAATTACGTTGCATTGCTTCCCACGACGCAGTCGACTGCACAAGATATAGGTTAGATTTTTGTTTAATTAGAGAAATAATAACCAACGATTTAAACATTTTAACATTTAAAATATTTCTATTTTATTCCGTCCACATAGAAAAAATTAGTAATCGAAATTTTCTTTGACAGTTATCGATTTTTGGATAGAAAGTTTTTAAAGTATTTCATCAACGTTTTTTAAAATCTCAAGTACTTTTCAAAAAACTGCTTTAGAATTCTTTGAAAAGTATTTCAGGTTTTAAGAAACGTTAAGGAAAATTTCGAATAATTTTTTCCATAAATGTTTTTTCGTTTTTCAACTTTCCTTTAATACATTTACATTGTACAATCTTCTTGAAGAGGCACGTAGTAGGAAAAGCTTCTGCAATCAAATAAAAGCACGAAGCACTCTTTGTGCATTCTCAAAGCGACTTCGAAATTACTAACTGTCGGAAATAAAAGTGCCAAATTCACAAAACTTTCATCGCAGATGCTTTTCAATTTCGATTTCCCCTCAAAAGAATAAAAACTCGCTTCCAATTGACCTAAAACCATTTAAATTAATAAAAATTTCTCTCAGTGATACCAATTTTTTAGAGTGGCTACAATGTAATTATTCTTTAATAAGTACTATTAATTAATATTTCATATTGCTGATGTGAATTAATTTCGGTAGAGAGTTTCCCTTTATCGAACTTTCAAATGGAAAACAGCAACTTTGCTTAATAAAAAAAGTTGTTTTACGTTGGAAATTTTTGTGATTTGAATGTAAAATGCAGTCTTACTTTTTGCACCTTTAGCCGGAAATGGTGTACCTTTGCTTACTACTTGGGCCCCACATACGTTATTTGACTCGCGCAATCCTTTGTTTCGCTTTTCACGCACCGGCACGTCCACGCACAAATACAAAAGTACTCAATGACCAAACACACTCATCTTTTTCCTCGTACGTATCTATATCTCCCCCTTTTTACCCTTTCACCCTTTCTCACTCTTTTTCTATACTCAGATTGTCTAGTGTCTCGTTTCCTACACTTTCTCTCTTTGTAAAAGATTTTTCAGAATTCTAAGCTCTAAGGGATTTTAAAGGCTTTTAAATGTTTTGAAATTTTTAGGAATTTTAAGAGGTTTCTAGGAGTTTTAAGAGATATCAACTAATTTTAAGAGATTTCGAAGGTTTTCATGAAATTTTAAGAGATTTCAAAAAGTATCTAGGAGTTTCAATGGATTCTAAGGAATTTTAAATGCCGTCTTATTTAAAACGTGATTTGTCAAATTTTCATGACTTTTTTCAGAAAGGAAACCAATTACATCATCTAATGAGTAATTCTTGCTGTTAAATGTCAATAAATTATGTATTATACACCCAAAATTATACCTTACACGTTTTAAAATGAAAACAGCCTCCGGTGAGTGCGAGAAACTCAATAAAATCCAGGACTCGTGGAAATCGCGCGAATAATGTTACACAGAATTGGGTAATTGAAAGCGCAATACAATGTGAGCAGTGCTGATGCGATATTCCCTTGCATCCAATCGTAGAATGAAACAACGCGAGCTGAACAGTCAACGTTATGTCGGGAATTAAGTTCACCCTCCCCTTCTCACCCCTCGTGTTGCTACCGGTGCCTATGGATGGAAAATATACGTGAATGCACGTAGAGAATATATACAAAAGAACGATCGATACGCACGATTATTTCGGGAGTAGTCCATCCTCCCCCAAGTCCTTTTTCGCCCTCGATGCGACAACGACGCGACGCCACAGAATAAGGTTGACTGAGCACGTAAGCTGCATTTTCGTTTATGTAAAGACATAACGGAGAACAACCGCAGCATTGATTAGTTATTATCCTGGAAATGGCGCCTGGGGGCAATTTAGATGTATGCGAGAAATTGATATTGCGAGTTTGTGGAGAAAAATGCACGGAAAGAAATTTTGTACAGCAGCGACACTTATGGTAGTACGGCAACGCGACCGAGGTGTGAAAGCGACAGCGACGCCAATTTTGGCAACGCGTCGGTCTCTTAAACTTAGTACAACGTTGCTCTCTAGTATTTGGCACGCGTGAGGTCCGTTGCTGTTTCAAAAATCTAGACAACAGTTACACCAAATAGGGACAGCAGCGTTCCCTAACTGGGAGAACAATCGTAATAAACAGAGGGCGCACTGCAGCACTACAGTTTTGCGCATCAGACGTACCTATAAGTGTCGCTGCTGTACAAAATTTCTTTCAGTGTGGTGTCAATATCATAGAAAGTACTTTTTAGTGGAAATTGTATAAATCCGATAGAATTATTATTATTTTTTTTTTAAATCAATGATTCATCTATAATAATTAGAAGAGATTAAACGAATAGTTTGAAGAAGACTGAAATAAGATACGATTCTACAGAAATGCAACATATATACCATATGGTATGATCATAATATTCATGGAATTCATAGAGGATCCGGTTCTCAAAGCTAGAACAGAATAATTTGCTTCCCTTGAGCACTAAGCAAATTTGGAAATTCACAAAACACATCTTAAATTTATATCTATTATTCCTAAAGGCGTAAAGCTTGGATTCATTCGGTTCAATCAAGGAGCAAATGCTTTTTTTAGTCATTCTAAAGTTTGAACTAATTTTGTCAGTAGACCGCAAAATTTCAAGAATTTTCTGATAATTTTGAGAGATTTTAAAGTTTGTCAGGGAATTTTATGGAGAGATTTCAAAATATTTTTACGATTTTTAAATTACAATTTAGTAAAATTTAAAAGGATTTCAAAGGCTGTAAATTTTTTAAAGACTTTCAAGAAATTTTTCGATTTTTAAAAGATATTGTGGAATTTTTATTGATTTGATATTATTTTATAGAAATGTTTTGTAGAAATGTTAAGGATTTCATGGAATTTGATGAGATTTCTAATGATTTCAAGGGATTTTAAATGCTAAAGAATTTTAAGAGGTTTCTAGGAGTTTTCAGAGATTTTCATGAACTTTAACGTGGATTTTAAAAGATTTATGATTTTGATATTTTTTGTGGAATTTTTAGGGATTTCAAGAGGTTTCTAGAAATTGATTAGAAGTAAACTCATGATTCTTTAATTCAATTCCCGGTTATTTCCCGGTCAAGTCGCTACCCTGCGAATTGTCGATAAATTTACAAGACAAAAGATATAGCTTTATATATATATATTATATACATATATATAATGATAGGGTTATAGGGAGAGGAAAAGCAAGTGAAGACGATGCTACGACGACAATGGGAACGCGCGATCAATTATGCAGCGCAGGCACAATCGTAGTAGTTCACGTACACTCGCCTACTTCTTTTTACTGCAGTTATGTTCTCGGAGTGGCTGGCAATCTGAATGACGATTATTGTTGTAACCAAGTCGCCACTATTACGACCCACTGTCCATTATAATTGGCACCGAGGATTGGCGTTTTCGTTCTGACAAACGCTTACTCAGAGAAAATATTGCCTTGAATTAATCTCACTGAATAAATTTGACTTAATTGAAAAAACATTCAAGCAAACTTTGAATAATTCTTTCTCTGAAAGCCATTATCATGAAAGGATGCAGTTAAATGGAATCAAATTTAAAGAACTCGAAATAGTAGATAATTTCAAATGGAAAATATCAACTGCAAGAAAGAGAAGGATAACAACAGGCGCTACAACGATCGATTCTGACGAAGGTGAGGCGGTATAGCTGTAATACAAAAGAGATACGGATTGCGAATATTCGAGATTTTACTTCGGATAGAAGAAATAACATAAAACACATTGATGTGACACTATTCTTTGAATATAGGAAACTTTATGTAATAATAAATTCAATTATGTATCATTTCCGCTCTGTATTTCTATTTTTTAAATAAAATTTAGTAAAGTTAGTAAATAAATTAGTATAAAATCTGTTAATGAAGGATTCGAATTAAAAAGTAAGAATTCATCATTAAAAAAGAGAATTCATCATTCTTGCAGGAAGTCAATGCGCTAATCGACTAGCAAACAAGAACCATTTTATGTTTTATGAGTTATTTCTCCTTGAAGTATAGCAATTCATAATATCGCGTTGGACCAAATGATTCGCGAGATGGAACGAATCAGGTCGTTAACGGTAATATGTAAGCTCAAAAGAAGTTGGATTCGCGATCGCGGCTGCCGCTATTCCACCAATTCACGTTTATCGCCACCCAAATCATTTCCCGTTACCGCTTCATCGATCTCAAGCTTCAAGCCTATCTGCGACGAGTCCGAAATCCGAAGCCACAACCGAACTTCTCCCCAGCTCAGGAACCGAGGCTGCGGTCTTCCGATTATGTACGAACGCACGAAACGGGTCTGCTGCAAATGTAACAGCTTTGCCAACCAACGTACATTCCTCCTACATTCAGCTGAAATCTTTTAAAATTGGAATCAAATCCAGGATAATCGCAATTTCTCGACAAAAAAAAAACAAAAAAACAATTACCAGGGCCTCGAAAACAATTCCTACATCCCTGTCGAAAAAAACTTGACCTAGTCAATGTTTTTCCAGATCGGAATTCTTATCTTCATCTTTTTATCTAGAAAAGACAATATTATTATTAAAAGTAATCTTTCTGGACTTGGTACTACCACGACTTGAAAAAATATAACTTCTTTTTTATGTTAACAATCAGGAATATAAATCTTGTCACAAAACATGTAATGTATATCAAGTTTAGTCGTTAAGCTAACCTGTAAAATAAAACTAAGTATAAAGACCGAAAAAAATATGAAAACACATTTTTGGAGCATATTGTCATTCTTGACAACAAGGTCGATGAATTGCACTTCTCACTAGCAGCTGTTTCGAGAAAAATCAATGATTTCATTGTTGAATAAAAAAATCTGACTACGACTGTGCTAATTCTTGTTTAACCGACAAACAAACACCAACGACAATCATCATGACATGATTCACCAATTGTTGAGGCTTGTCAAACTCATGCATACGTAATCCCTAATCAAATTTTTAGAGGTGAAAAATTCAATAGAAATGAGATTTAAAAACACAAACGACGACAACTTTTGGAGTTTTAAACCTGAACAAACCATTTAAACTTTAAAGAATTATGAAGACTCCAACGATTGACAGTTTTGCGGTTTCGACAACTTGCGGAAATATAACCTATAAAAGTGACTTTCTGCTCACCTAGAATTATGGCATCTCCTCTGTTTCTAAAAAAGGAGATATTTTCACTGGACTCTCTCTTTCTTCAGAAGTTCCGCACCCTCGTCAACTCAGAATTCAATGGAGGGAGGGACGCGCAATGAAGGAATCGGAAGCTGTCGTTTCGAGAAGTCCTCGATCAATCCGAGCACAGAAACGAAACACACTGATCACTTTTAAACTCACTGATTGTCTCACACTGGCCGACTTGATGAGTAATCAAGAATTTTCGGCAATTCGCGAAAGAATTTTCTTTTTTCACGCGATACTTTTCCCCGGTTAACACAAACGTCTACGCGTTTCGAGCACTGATGGGGGAATGAAACTAGTGGCGCCGAGCGTGGCGCCCTCACGAACTAGCGCCCACCGAAAGCGCACTACACATCTGAAAAATATTTATATACGTATATTGAAAATTACTGTAGGTGTGAGTCACTGAACGTATATATATGAACATATTACACGAGTGGACCACCTGGCCCCTTACTTGCACCTATAACGGGTGTCTTTTACACTCTTGCATTTTAATTCTTCTTTCGACCTTGCGGTTTGTCTCTTTTTTTCACGAACTTGCAAAAGATTAACTTTAATTCTTAAAAGGGAAGACGATGGAACTTAATAAGGATTAGTCTCTGAGTTAGTATTTTTATTTTCACTTTCCGGATACGTATTTAAGGGCAAGTGGTAATTATAAGGGACTGTTCAAGTAGTTCGAAATTTAAAAGATTTTAGGCCCTGACAAAAAAATTGTCTAAACATTGACCAATTTCCTTGTAAGAAAAAAAGAAATAACAGACAAGTGAAATTATTTAAAAAATCCATAAAGATAGAAAAATAATTTGATTCAATTGAGAGAAAAAATTAGAATTAGGCGTATCAAGTCAAAAGAGTGGGGAATTAATAGAATCAGTAGAATCAGAATCAGTTATAGAATCCCGAAGAATCAATTTTTGGAGTAAACGGTCCCTCGCCCTTGCAAATTCCTTGATTATTGTCACTTCTCAAAACCTTTCAAAATATCTTGAAGTAAATACGAAATTTCTTAAAATTTGTTGAGTTATCTTTTGAAACTCTTTTTAAATCCACAAATACTCCAAAATTTCTTCGAAATCGAAATAATTAACACCATAGAATACCGCACCCGAAATGTGGTAAAAGAAAAAAGGTATCAAAACCAGAGAAAATAATTAAATCGACCGATATTTAAAAGCACTCTACTCAAAAATATATATATTTGTTTGGAAAAAAAGGTGAGATACTAACTTGTTTATTCGAAGCAGCAGCTACAATCCTTTTGGGAAACGATCCTTCCAACAATTGACCGATCCATCCTAATGGCCAGTAGACTCGCCCCTTCCAAAACATCCGAAGACACTTATTGTTAGAAACACTGAATAAAGGACTGCGCAACTGTCACTTTAATATTATTACGGATATTATCTCGAAAGATTTAGACTACGCGAGTCGAGAGCGACTGAGCTCGGTTTCCCCACTCCTCTCCCCCAGACGACCCGATTCCCGCCAATCAGCACATGAGTCTTAAGACTCCTAAGAAGAATCCGAGTAATGAACTCGGGTACGAATAAAAGTACTTCACAACACTGCACAACACTTCACAATACACTACCGGATTAATCGCGAACGCGACGCGCGCAGTTTTTGAGTCTTTTGATGTGAACTCCACGCGAGTCGGGAGCGAACTGAGCTACTCAAATTTCCCACTCGCTCGTGACCCCCTGCGGTTTCTGTTTTCCCCTTCTCCGCCTGACCCCCACCCTCATTTTATGAGGCCCAATAGTAGTGACGGAGCGGAATGCAGCCTGCGCGCGCAGCACGCGTTGGAGAAATTTTGCAATTGGCTGTAATTTGGCGCGAGATTCAAAATTGAATTGCGCGCCTAAAATATTGACCAATGAGAGAATTTCTCCAGCGATTGGTCAAAACAATGCGTGCGCAGACGTTTGAAAGGATTGAACGGAATAATGAATTCCAATAATACGAATTTTCACGAAACGTAATTTTTGGAGTATCGACAAATACTAAACGAAAATAATTCCAAAAATAATAAATATTTTTCAGTAAAGCTAGAATTATGCTTCCAAAAGAAACGTAATTCTTGGAAACTCGACAAATTGGAGGAAAATAACTATTTTATAGGCTTAGTACTAAAGAAACGGATATATACTATTTTCATCATTTTGGAGTTTTTAAAGGTATAGTCTTAGTTCAATAATCAAGTGGTTAATGGATTAAAGTTTATTAAATGTCCTGAAACACTTCGTATTAATAAGTAATTTCCCTATTAATAGGGCATATGCCCTTAATAGGGCATATTTTTGCAGCATATAGCATATTTTTTTGGTATATTTTTATTAATTTTTATTAATTTCGGAGCATACCATAATTTATTCATATAATTAATTGTATCTGATATCATAGTTAATCGGACAAGAATATCGAGTTGTAATAACATTCTATAGAGTTGATTCTCGTTCACAAAATGACAGAAGTTAAACTTCTGGTCGATTGCCATCTAGATATTCCTGCTTGATAATATAGTCGTGCTTGAATGATTTTCAAGAGTTTTCTCAAGATTTTAAGGGATTTTAAGTGATTTCAAATGATGTCAAATGATTGTAAGGAATTTCAATGGATTTCTAAAGAACTCAACAGTGTTTAAGGATTTTCAAGACAATTGAAGTGATTTTAAGAAATTTCAAGGAATTGATTCTAATGTGGAGAACAATTAAATGAAATCCCTTAAAATTCCTTGAACTTCTTTAAAATGTTTCAAATCTTCTATAAAATTTTTTAAAATCGTTTAAAATACTGGAGTTAATTAAAATCTCCAGAAATATCTTGAAACTTCTTTAAATTCCTTCAAATTCGTTAAAATCTGTTAAAATGTCTGGAAATCTCGTGAAATCTCTGAAAAAACCTTTTAATAACTCTTTTTAATTCTTTTACAAATCCCTTTAAATCTCTCAGATCCATTAAAATCTCTTAGCACCGCTTGAGATTTTTTAAAATCCTTTAAAGTCTTTTTATCCCTTGAAGTTCCTTAAAATCACTATAAATCTCTTGACATCCTTTATAATTCTTTAAAATCACTTAAAATCATTTTCAACCCTTGAAATTCCTTAAAATCACTATAAATCTCTTGAAATTCTTTATAATTCCTTAAAATCACTTAAAATTATTTGCAACCCTTTAAAACCATTTTAAAATCTCCTTAAGTTCTACGAGATCTCATATAAAATTCCGAGCAACGCCGAGTAAATTTCTACTGGAAAATTAAAATTTTGCTTTGGGAATTTTGAAAACTTTTTTAGTGATATTTTTATTCCAATAAAAAAAATCGTCATAGGCGTCCGAAATTCAAACCCAATTCATATAGTATACATAATTATTAAAAGAATTAAAACTTGAATTTCCTGTACTTCTATACGCATTACGCATACTTCTATTTGGTAAATGAATACCACATACTACAGAGAGAAAAAATATTTACATAATTATATTATTTTCTGAGTAAAATGAGGAGTTTGAAGTTTAGTTCAGAACTTGGAAACAACACCCTTAATTAATTGCATAGCATGTCTAATTCAAATTAAAGTGACTGAAGGGGAAAACTGAATACAAGAAGAACCCAACTGTACCTCAAATCACCTATACTTAGACAAAATTCTAGCTACACCACTGCTAATAGTAGATCTTGTTCAAGAGCGACTCATCTTCAAATGCGGACTTTTACACAAAGTATGTAACAGAAACGGAAAGCCATCATGAGCAGCTCTTGTGCGCAATACAATACAAGGTGGAACCTTCTATAGTCTCATTTCCAGCTTCAGTGGCGTAGATAAGACGAACATTCTTCTACTCTGCTTCTACAAATATCGTCGATCCTTCCTTCACCTTCCTTTTTCATTCCAACCTGATATGTATAGCAGTTTAGCCTTAGCGGTTCAATCTTATCCATTTGACTGTTGAAAATCAGGTTCTCCACAAAAACTCACAATTTCACTGATACATGCTATCATTGAAACAAGTATCAAGTTTTTGTATAAAAATTTTCTCATCATCACAAAGTCTTGTTCCATACAAATCAAATTTCGTCAACATTTCCTAATACATCCAGCTATAAAAATTCCTGTTCAAGAGGTTCCTGTACATTTTACAGGAAGACTTAGTTTCTAGACTCCACATATGCAAATATACGCGAGAATTTATTGTCTTGTGCAAAGTACATTTATCTCATTCCAGATCTTTTTGAATAACGAAATTCCTTACTTTATAATTATATTCATACCTCGCGAAAGAGGTGTGAAATTTATATTTATTTGATGCTACAGACTATCAATGCGCAGCTTTCGTATTTTTTTCTTCTTGTGATAATGAAACATCTTCTGAGCATTTGTATTACTTGAATCATTTTCAAAACGAGTGTTGTCTCTGAACATATAATATGCTATATACATATAGATGACACAAACTGGATGGCTACGCCTTTTTGCTTACACCAGACGACGATGCGTCCTGCGTTCTGCGTTCTCGAGGACGCTCAACAAATATAATTCGAACGATCGTAATGTATCGCACGTTCGTTATAAGTTTACGGATTGGACGTTTTCCATCTAGAGAAGAGTCCGCTATATAGCTTGCTACGCGAAGAGAACAAAAAAGGTAAAAAAGTGTAGGAAGGAGATGGAAAATGAGAGACACCAGGGAATCAATGAACCACCAGAGTCGACTGAAACCTTTTCTTTTTAGATGATGCTAATTAGCGGAAAATATGGATAAAAAATTAGCAAGCGTGGAAAATTTTGCGTCAATATATAATGCCAACGGGTTTACAACTCAACCGATCGATTTACACTATAAAATTTTCGGGCTGTATATAATTTTTTAGGGATTATTCCACATTTTTGTTCGGGAAAATTTATTTAAAACCCCTCTTCCCCCTTCAAGAGCGTTTCGGGAATTTTTTCTAACAAATCTTGGATAAAATTCACAAAATTTGAAGTGATATTTTCCAAGAGAGTTTCGGGAATTTTCCCCACCAAATATGTGGGAAAATTCCGGAGATTTTGCGGAAATTAGCGTCCCAATAATTTTAGGGATTATTTCCGAAGAAATTTTGTACAGTGTACACTCTAACTTCAAGATATTTCAGAATATTGAAGACAATTCAAGTGAATTTATCTGAATTCACTGATTTCGGAAGATTTCACAGAATTAAAGTCACAGAATTATTAAAAATCATTCTAAATTACTTTCAGTGATTTTAGCAGGGTTGCAAAGAATTAATTACATCTGTAGTTACATTACTAGAGTAATTAATAATTACAAAAGAAAAATGGAAATTACATTCTAAGTAATTAATAATTACACCATAAAATCCTAATTGTACCGTTAATTAATTATATATGATAATTAATCACAGCATAATTACTTTTTGAATGTAATTTCCATTTTTCTTTTGTATATAATAAATTATTTATTATTCCGAGGATAATTACAATTTCTTTTATGTAATTATTAATTTATTGAAGATGGCTTTACCATTTTTTGTAATCCTGGATTTTAGACGATTTTAAGGATTTTAAGAGACTTAAAGTGTACACCTGATTTGAATTCGTCAATCCCTCGTCTAATGTCGTGTCTGGCCCAGATCTGGCTCTGGTTAGACCTTGGCTATATACTGAAGAATATCTTCTGGCCCAGAAGCTATTGATTAACTTTCCATTGCTGTGGATTATATACATAGACATTGGATCTAATAATAAAGTCTCTTTACCCAGGATTAATTTCCAGTAAAATGTTGACTGGGGAATGTTTCTCAGGAACATTGACGCCCAAGAAACGTTCGTCGAACCCGCGTATAGAGTTTACGAGACAGGTTGGGTATCTATGGACAGTACGATCTCGAAGCGTATCGTATCCTCTGCGACGTATATTTTTTTCATCCCCCCCTTTACCCTCAAGATCCTGTCCCTTGTTCACCGACAAGTTTGCCTGCTCGTTTCTTCAAGGGCGGATCCAGAAGTGGTTCTCACACTCGCAAAATAAAATTTTCACGTTTACTTGCTACAGATTCATTTAAAGAGAGCTTTTACAATTAGACTGGTTTTGCCGGCTCTAATTACTGGATTTATTTCCATCTCTTGCAGAACATTTATTTACAATTTATTATTATTGCAAAGTCGGGGACGGCTTCTTATATGTAGACATCTGGGAAACTTTATATCAGATACATTTAATGAAATGTGTTTAAGGTGGAGCTCGAAATCCTCGTTTTGAATTACGGCGACCGGTTACGGCTAATTTTCAACCCCAGACATGCAAAAATTCAAGGATTTGTTTAGTAAATTTGGAAAAGTGCAGCGACTTCTTGCTACATATTTGAGCTTTCTCTCTTGCTCTTCTCAACAAGGAGAAATTTTACTCCGATGAGCTACGATGGAGAAGGGATGATGAGGGGAAACGAGCTGGAGTTGAACGTGAAGGAAGCGACAGGGTCGAGGGAGAGTTGCGGGACAGAAGAATTTATATATCTATATGTAGATACATATATGTATACGTATACATATATAAAAGAGGCGGCTTCTAACCAGCTCGAATCAAAGATGTCGGTAGAATCACGCGAACCAAACAAAAATTCCTACCATCCTGAGCTTGACTCTCCTTGCTTCGATCGCCTTGCAAAAAACTAAATCGATTTCGCATATAATGAACCTGCGTGCTTCAGGCAACATCCTTTTTAAGAAATTGTCATGTCTCTACTTATATGTCCAAAAAAACTGCCTAAGTAAAAAAAAATATGTTAGTCGAAGAAAACATCATCTATGCAATAGTATCATATAATAATCATCAACAAATAATCGGCTTCTAATCTGGGGTCTAATCCACTTAGTGAGAAGTGTCCCACTGAATTAAATCAGTATAAGGATTTCCACTCATTTTTCAGTAAAATTTCTTACTGATTTGATTCAGGAATACATTCAAATTCAAAGATCTATTATTTCAACATTCTGTTAGTTTATATGCATTTCTGATAGTATTTTAATTTGTTACACAATCAAACTGATAGCGAAGTCTTAAATCAATTAGCATCAGTGCTAATTACATTTCATAGTTTGTGAAAGCACTTAATTGGACACATAGCTCGATCTTACGTTGAGTTCCTGAATCGAGTCGAAAATAATTTTTAGTTGAGAACAGAACCATGAAATTCTTGTAGTAGCTCAGCAGTGAATTACAAATTTTTGATAGACAATTGGATTGAATTTTCGTAATTCAGAATTTGAATTATGAATTATGAATTATTATCAAATCTGAAGTTATTTGAATTCATATAAAGTCACATGAATTCAAAATAAACACAAATGAATAAAGTTGAGTTATAATCGATGTATTGATAATAAATAATAATATAAACATAGTTAAAATAAAGCCCATGGTACACTTAGAAAAAAGTTTGTTTGAATTAAAGAAACATTTCGTTGAATTAAAAAAACTTTGTTTGATTCAAAGAAATCTTTTCTTTGACCCTATGTCAAAAAAATGTTCCTTTAATTCAAATAAGCTTTTTTCTGAGAGTAATAAATTAAAGATGTTAAGTCTATATAATTGATATCTAAAGAGAATAAATTTTTGCATTAACATGCCAAACGTCAAGTATAATTTAATTTCAGAGTTCAGTTGCGAAAGTCATAAACTATGTGATAAGAAAATAATGTCGTAACAGATACAATAACCACATTTTCCTATTTTATTGCAAGTTTCTTTAGAATGTGAGATTCTTCATTATCGCACGCAAATCTATGTTAACTAATAATTATTGAAGTAAAATTGTGATTGAAATTGATAAATGAGGCTTTAAAAATTAGGCTGATGGAATATGTGGATAAAGAACAAATCGTGATTCCGCTTTTCCAAATCTGAACCATGCAATGAAGGGATGTCCATCCACAATCCAAAATACTGTCTTTAGCATGACATTGTAGAACGATTTTGTGAAGAAACCAACAATTGGCGTTTCTTAAAATACATAAATTCTAATTTCAACATCTGTTAACGTTCATTAGTTATAGTAAAATAATATGAAAAGTGAACTTACTGCATAGAGAGAAAATCATTTCGTGATATTTCAAATTCAACCAACTCACTAAACTCAGCTTTTTATCTAAAAAAAATGAAATTATATCTTAGATGTATGTAAATTGCTACGTGCTCTCACAGAAAAACACAAGGTTTCTCGTTAAACAAACGTTAAATAACGAAAGATTATTATAAAAAGTAGTATAACTAACTTACATGGAACATCATGTAATTTATGGCATAATGCCAGTGAAGATTCTACATTAATAGTAAAATCTATGCAAGCTATTCCTTCTAGCATGGCGGATGACATTTCTCGAAAATGGGGAGGATTTTCCATCACATGTTTAGTCATCACTTCCTTCATAATTAGTTCACAAAGTTGAACTGTTTCTACTGGATTTTTTCGACATATATTCAACCTGTATTGAGAAAATCGTTATAAATGCAATTTAAAAATATGTAAATATATATATAATAATCTAATAATCTCATGCAGACCTCATTGCATGATTTGAAATGGAATAAATCATTAATAAACCAACTTACTTATCTGGAATGCCTATCAAATGCCCAATTATTCTCCAAAAGTGTACTAAAGCTTCTCGTTCATTAGGATTATTCAAAAATCCAAATTCCTTCGGCTTAATTAGAATGTAGCCAAAAAATCCAAATTGCGTTAAAGCCAAGTCTCTATTCGTAATTCCATCAATTTTAGCCAATTGACATGATTTGCTAGCCATGCAGTGTTTCCAACGAAGTGTAGTAAGAGTCAGAAAAAATCTAAAGAAGAATTGTAGATCAAAAATAAATTGTAAAATCCACATACGTATTATTATTCACCATAATTCTAATCATTACTTTGATTTCGGGTCCTCTAAATCTTCCGAGTACAAGGCATGTGTATGTAGTGTTGTCATGGCATATCTTTTAAATGCAGTACAAGGATTACCGCTTTGCTTAGTGAAGATCAAAATCTAAGGGTGAAAATAATTGACAATATCATTATATAAGGATATTTAATTTTTTTTTTAATAGTGCACTAATAAATAGAAATAATACTAATAAAAAATATAATGCAATAAATATACTATACTAAAATACTATATACAGGGTGGTCAAGTCAGGGAAATGTAACTTTTATTTCACACCATTATTTTTTCCTTATACCGTGAACAAAGTGCAATATTGATTCTTACCCGTCTCGACTGCATGATAAAAAAAACCGATTTTTTTATGACGCGCCTTAACTTGCGATATGAAAGTAAATTTGAATCAAATATGAATATATGTTCGCAATTTCGTATGTACAAATTTTAAGATTAGAAATGACATGCACTTTCAGTCCACACGCGCCGACTTACTCTATGTGATATGAAAAAAAGCACAAACCTTTAAAATTGAGGGTACAGATAATACATCTATCAATCCCATTAATGCTGTAACTACATATCCCAAAATGTGATTGTTATAAAATTCTTGAGCTCTGAAAACACATAAAATAAGGGGTAAATCTCAAATTGTCAAGTAGGAAAATAGGTGAAACTATAATTTTAAAAAAATATCTAGATGAAACCACCAATTTCTCATAATTTTTAATAACTTAATTACTTTTTAATTACTTCCTTACTTTTTGAAAAGATGGGCATCATACCAATCTGGTAAATCATTGTGTGTAACTTTCCAGCCGTGGGTTGCAATATATGTATTATCACCGATTAAATCTTTAAAGTGATCTTCTACTGTGGCTCCTTGCACTGTTATATAAAAAGATGTTTATATTTTAGCAATGTTTTTCTTTTGGTCAGACAATAATAATTGAGTAGTAATTTGATACTACTTACCATCATCTATGCTAACCGTCATTTTTATTTCTAATCAGGTTTAAACAATAAAAATAATATTTAAATAACAATTGTGCAATTGCACATGTATTGAAGATATATCTACGAAAACGAGAATTCTGAACAACAAATACTAAATAGATTTTATTAAATAACACGTTTTTAGCAACAAAAATTTGTAATTCTCTGCAGAATAAAACCTTAAATCACTGAAAAGTTATATTTGGATATAAAAGAGAATTCCATGATACTTTCTCGATACAAAATTGTTTTCGTTGATTTTCCTCGTATGGAAGTGAATACTGGTTTCTTTAACTTGTACGCAGTAAATATCTTTCACTTTATGGAGTTTAAAGAAATATATGTTTAACTTTATGACTTTATGAAAAATAACTTAATGATTAAGGAGCTGCAATGATGATCTGTAAGTTCAGTGCACACTGTACATTCTAACAATCGCGGGAAGAAGATCCGTTTCATACAACGATTGCTTTAGTACTGAGGGTTTTGTGATAGTTCCACTGACACACTAACAAGAGATGTAGTGTAATTTATAACTGCATTTGCTGTTCTAAAGATGGATGGAATGCATCTTCTCATCAAGATTTTCGCAACTTAATTGTTTTACATTTAAAACATGTTTTTTTCGAAGTAGCAATTTGTGGTGGAAAACCAATTTTAGTGGATTTCTTTTTTGATTCTGTAATTTCATTTTTGTTTTTTGATTTCTTCTGATTTATTTTTTTCAAAACTGTTAAAATAGTCCCGGAACCACGGACTGAACGTAATTCGAAGTAAAAGACGAAAGTAGCGATTACCAATCCTAGAATTAAAAGAAAAAAAGCTGCTCCTAATGGTGTCAATTCAAGAACTCTGGCAGTTCCGTCATCAGGAAAATCATGTTCCACCAGAACTTCAAAAAGACTGGGAGCTGCTCGACGACGAATCACATCTTTCAAGTGATATAATGTGATTCCACCCTCTCTCAGCCATAACATTACCTGTTTTTAATTGGAAAAAAAATTATTATGAGACTTTAACTATCCTTCGAAATCACTTGCAATTTGTTAAGATTTCTTAAAACTCCCAAAAACCTCTTAAATCCCTTAAAAATCTACAAAAATCATTAAAATCATGAATCTCTTAAAATTCGTGAAAACTTCTTGAAATTCCCAGAAACTTCTTGAAAATTTTTTAATTCTACGATAACATTTAAAGTCCCTTTACATCGTTTATAAAATTCACTAAAATTATTAGAAATCTCATTAAATTCCACAAAATCTTTAAAGAATCATAAAAATCTTTTGAATTCGCTTAATATTCCTCGAAATTTCACGAAAACATTAGAAATCGCTTAAAATTCGTTGAAATCTCTTAAAGTTCTTAGAAACCTCATATAATCTGCCTCCAAATTTCAAAACATTTCAAATCCCTTAAAATTCCCTAGCTTTAAAAAATCTCTTGACTTAAAATTTCATGAATTCCATTAAAATTCCGCGAAATATCCTGAAATACCTTAAAATTCTACGAAATCTTTTAAAAGTCCTAAAAATCTTTACAACTTCGTAAAAATCACTTGAATATATTGTCAAAATCCATTAAAAGTCCTAAAAAACTTTTGCAATTTCTCTCTAAAAAAGGTGGACGTAACGAAATGTCTCTAAAATCTCGCATAAATTGTTGTTTCAAATCTAAATTTGAATCAGCGAAATTTTATTGGTTTCTGAATGACTTGAAGTTGTAAGAAGTAAAATAAATAATTTTTTATGGTTAAAATTAATATTACCATATTAACAGGTTCCAAAAGCCAAGGTTGTACAGCAAAAGCGCAGTAAGATTTACCCACAGTTTGGGTCATTAATCTGTAATTCTGAAACAATGGATCCCTATATAATAAAAAATTATTCAAAGGGAACATAAAATTTCTCTCACAGTTGAATTCTCTCACCTTTAAATCCTCATTAGTGACATTATCCTCAGGAAAGAAAAGCGATCCCACAAATCTTCCAACAATCGCATAATTACCATTAAGAATTTTCTGGTGTCTTTCTTGAGAACTTATCTCTTTGTTAAACCTATTACTGAATTGAGAAAAATATTTGTCCTGAAATTACATCAATATATTCGTTAAAAAATATTGAGATATAATAAAACCCAATTTTTATAATTTTATGCGTACACTAAGGTCGAAATAATCACTAAAGAGAGGTACCGGCCCTTGTCTTCCCCAGGTGAGATTGGCCTCCACAAATTGCTGACCAGTATCAATTCTGAGAATTTACAACATAATTACATTTATTACAATTGTTATTTACTCTGCCTTATTTACATTAAAGAAAGCTCCCTCTATGAGGAAGCAATTCTGAAGAGCTTTGCGGTCAGAACTCTTTTGTCTTTTCTATTTCTTTATTAATAATTTGTTTACTCATAACATACCTTTTTTCATATTCAGGATTGGCTAATCTTGCAGCAAGAATGGAACTATAAGCAATAACAAGTAAAAATCCAGCAGTTTGCCATATTAGCATTTCAGCTCTAATTTCGGGATGACTTTCTGGTATCCAAATGCCCACCAATTGTCCAATTAAATCGGTAAAAGTTACAATAACATTTCTATAATCTGAAAACAAATTTTCTTTTCAATATAAGAAGTTTAAATAATATACATCTAGCTTTATAAATATCTATTATAATGTTTTTTTAATACTTTACATACGTTGAGGTACTTTTGAATTAATCCGAGCTTTAATTACAGTATGCGCAGTTTGTATTATAAGCATTATTATAATAATAATCCAGACTTCAATCGGAAATGGTCTAATTATTGCCCAAAAACTGCTGTATGGTTTTGGACGAGGCACCAAAAAATTAATCGAGAGTTCATACCAGGGCTCAGACAAGTTTACAAATAAATAATGATCGTGCTTTACCCATATTCCACTAAAGGCAATGTCGACCTGGTGTCAATCGATTAGTTAATTCAATCCCGAAAAACGTTTTATAGATAAATATAAATATATATATAGGTAATTCAAATTTTAAAATTAAAATTAAATTAATAAGTTATAATACTTACCTCTTTTCTAAATATTTGTCCAATCATTCCACCCATCCATACCGTATCATTCACTTTTCTTCCAAATCTGTAACCTCCATTAGGTTTTCTAATAGTCCATTGAAAATTTAATCTTTTTGCTATCAACATAAAGATTTTCATTTCTATTCCATCTTTTTCAAAATCTAAAATCAATAACAGAAGAGATCAGTATTACAATTTCTGAAGAAACAAAACAAGGAGGTTTCATATTACAAAAAATTGCAGAGCTATAAATAAATTTAACTCTTTTTTCAAATACAAATTACCATTATCAGCTAAGAAGACTTCTGCCTGGACGCCGTTTATAGTTTTATTAATCGTTTCGTTTAAATAACAAAGAGGAGGATTATAATATGATGCAACCTGTAAACTTCGTCCTTCCAAATTCACCACTCCCCTTTTATGCTTCAATTCATTATACCTAGTGAAAGCAATGATTTTGATTTTATAAAGAAAATGATTTTATAATTTTGAAGAAAATCTGTACTTGTTTTACACACACAACAGTACCTTTGAATCTTTTTGAATCTTCGAGGTTCGAGAAAGTTTTCAGAGAGACTCCAAATATCAGAATGTGAAACCAAATTTACGTTGGAATTTTTATACAAAGAAACATTAAACAACTGAGAGTCATTCTTTAAATTATTGTCCAATACAATGAGAATTTCTGTTCTAGAAATTTGAGTAGGTACCCTAAAAAGATGAATAAATTGAAAATTATTTTTTTTAAATGTCCATTGGACAATGGACACAGAATAATTTGCTATATCATCATTATAATCAAATCATATATAACCATTGTAATGCATAAATGATGCGTTCTTCTTTTGAAGCCAATAGGTAATATCCATCGCAAGCATATATTCTTTTCATTACAAGATAATCATAGGGATAAATTTTGATAAAGAGATTGAAGAGATTATCGATTCCATATGTTGATCCTAAGATGTAATTTTATGTGAATGGTTTTATTAAGGGTATGTGATAATTAACATATAAGAGGAAATTTAGTTTTGCAAACTTTACACTCGTAATAATAAATATTTTTTGCTAAAACTAGGCCCTTTTATATATTTAAAAATCATTATAAAATTGTGGAAAATTAGGAGAAAAATGATATGACTCAAGTTATAATAAATTAATAATAATAATAATAAATTCAATTCTACCTTGTCATGTGACGTCATATATCTTGTAAAGAGGATTTCCAGGGCTACAGAAGGGCCTTAAACATAGGAGGTCTAAAAGAGGGTTTAAATATACGTAAAATTGGCGAACTAAATTGCTCTTATGGTAAAGTATCACATGCCTATAATAAAATCCATTGTAATTAATTAGTCACGTCTTACCATTCACGTAAATATTACAACATTGAGCATACGACAAAGACAATTTGATTATCGTTTCAAAATCTTTATTCAAAATCGAATATTTAGAATACGTTTGATTAAATATGTTGTCAAATTTTGCCACTACTAACAAAGCAAAAAGCAAAAGTAGGAAAATTAATATTGTATTATGCATTTAAACTTCTATTCCGAACTTTAAATATTATATTAGAACTTTAGATATTATTTCGTGAAGTTTGAAATATGACTGGGAGGAATTATGAAGTAATTCACCTTTTTATACTTTTTTTATTGTGTATTATAAATAAGGTCGTCAAAGTAAATGAAGTGTTACTATTATCGAACCATCATATTGACATTTGGATTAGAATCTATGGGTTGAAAAGACCAGAAATATGACATCAATTTACGAGGATATAATTCAGTTTTCTATTGTATACTATACTATAGATTGTCTATGTATGTGTATTTGTTAAGACTATAATTTGTTTTTTTAAGATGTAAGTGTCAGTCGGAACAAAATTAACTATAATTTAGATCATAAAGACCTTATGTAATTAGGCCATCGATTATTTTCCTTTAGAGACCACAATTGTCATGAAACTAATGAGTTCTTGTAATAATGCAAGATGTCTTTCACAGTTTTCAATAGTAATTCTTTTATAAGTTAATTCTTTTATTTTCCTTTTAAGACCATTTTTTAATTTTATAAAAATTAATTTCCAAGTTAGTTTAAGCAAATTAAGGAATTAATATTTGCAGATTTTTGTTGAAGAGAAATTATATGTGATCAGGTAAATTTCCAACTATTAGTGTTATTTTAAAAAAAGTAACGAAATTGTAAGTTATCGCAATTTTTAATTCTCGAAATTGTAAAGTTCCCGAAATTTACAATTCCCGAAGTTAAATATTCCCAGAATGAAAATTCCCAAAATTTTAATTTAAAGTTTATTTCCAAAAATTCGGTAAATTATTATCGCAATCTTTATCGTTACTCTTTAAAAAAAGTAACGCGTTACCGTTACTGCTACTACTAAAAAAAAGTAACTTTTCCCCGTAACTTTTTACTGTCAAACACTGTAAATTTCATTAATGAGATTCATAAAAAAATCATCTATTCTTAATTATTAATAGGGTATTGATATTAATCTTTAGAAAATAATACTAATTCTAAAGAGACTATCATATATCGAAGACAACAATAAATTATGCAAATACGTCTTTTTATATGAACTGTATAATTTCTCAGTTTATCATTTCAAGTCTAAGTATTATTATCTAAGTATTTTAACATTGTCGTCATACAGATAGAGATAAGACAATATTGGCAAATCTCGCAAGATTATAAAGCGACCAATCTAGGGGCTTGTTTTTTCAGAGAGTGGGGCGAAATTAAGCCTGTGGACCTTCGATAATAATGTGACGCGAGTAACTTTCTTGCAAGTCTCTTTTGGTGTCTCCAGGTCTTCACACCAGTCGATTAAAATATCTGTGTCGTGGGAGCAAATGAATTCGTTCGTTGTACTTTGCATTTAATTGACACCGGGTCGTAAGGAATTTTGTTTGTTTGTTACTTTAGTCCGCCTCGACTCTTTGTCTGTGATTACGAAAATGGGATATTCCTTTGTTTTTCGAAAACATTTGTCATGTTCTGTGCGAAAAGGTAGGTCGTTGAACTTCTTTCTTCTTAGTTGGGATAGAAGTTTGTAGTGTTTAGAATAAAATGTTTAATAGTAAACATATTTTGAAAATAAATCATATTTTTTTTTATCAGGAACTCGAGACTTTTCCAATGTTGGATTCGTCGGATTAGGACAAATGGGAAGCCGCATGGCTAGGAATCTCTTAAAAAAGGTAAATTTACTATTTTCAGTACTATTTAAAAAAAAAGAAGTTTTATAAGTTATTTACGTTTTTTAGGGATTTAAATTGACAGTCTTTGATGTTAATGAAGCAGCTATTACAAAATTATGTGAATCTGGGGCAACAAGTGCTCAAAGTGTAGCAGAAGTTTCGGAAAATTCCGAAGTTTTAGTATCAATGTTACCATCAAACAAACATGTTTTAGATTGCTACATTGGCGATAAGGGTATTTTAAGGTATGTTTAGATAAATATTATTTATGAATTTAACTTTAATAAGTCTTGTATATGGATCACACTAATGTATATTTTCTGTTTAAATTAATATAAATTATTTTAGCTCAGCAAAGAAGAATGCACTTTTTATTGATAGTAGTACAATTGATCCGTCTGTTTCCGAAACCGTAGCACAAGAAGCTAAAAAAAGAAATACGAGATTTGTCGATGGACCTGTTTCCGGAGGTAATTTTATGCATCCATAATTTATATATTAGAATTGGATTTTCCGGTATTTTAAGGAATTTAATGAGATTTTATGGGATATATTAAAACATTTTAAGGATTTTTATGGGATTCAAGGGATTTTAAGGAATTCTAAAGTATTTAACGAGATTTTAAGTGATTTTACGTAATTTTAAGGAATTTCTCTAGATCTATAGGATTTTAAAGAGATTTTAAGAAATTTTATGAAACTTATTGAGATTCCTGAAATTAGACAAGTTTTTATACTTCAAAAATTAAGTATACTGAACTATTTTGCATACTTTTAAAGTCCCATAAAACATTTTATTGCTAATCTATTTATAAAATAAATTAGCAATAAAATAAAATAAAATAAAATTTTTAATAATAATTATTTGTTAGGTGTAAATGCAGCTGAGGCAGGCACCCTAACTTTTATGGTTGGCGGTTCAAGTGAAAATTTTAAAAATGCAAAACCAATTCTGGAAGCAATGGGATCGAGGATAGTTCATTGTGGCGATAAAGTTGGTATGGGACAAGCTGCAAAACTCTGCAATAATATGCTCCTCGCAATCAGCATGATTGGTACCGCTGAGGCATTTAATCTTGGTGAAAAGTAAGGCGTTTTGTTTACAAATTCTAATTATTTATATATTTATTGAAAAACTTAAAAATTTTTTAATTTAGATTGGGACTAGATTCAAAAATACTGTCAGAAATTGTGAATTCGAGTTCAGGGAGGTGCTGGTCTTCTGAAATTTATAATCCAGTTCCAGGACTTGTTCCCAATGTACCAAGTTGTAATGACTACAAGGTATAGTTAAAAATAAACTTTTAGTACTGGATATTAATTTAAGTTATTAGTTGTGTATAACATTCAATAAATTATTTAATAAATTTATCATTTAATAAATTTTAATTTTTAATTTTTAATTTATTATATAATAAATTAAAAAATTTCTTTGCAGGGGGGATTTGGATCAGCTTTAATGTCTAAGGACCTCGGATTAGCACAAGCTGTTGCAAATAGAACTCAGACTCCAGTTTTTCTAGGTTCATTGGCTCATCAAATTTATTTATCGGTTATATCAAAAGGTTATGCAGATAAAGATTTCAGTGTCATTTATCAGTTTTTAAAAAATAATAAAAATGTATAGATATTACCGATTTTGTACTTAATCATTTTTTTAAAATAAATTTTGTATCTAATGTTTAATTTAATGTGCTCTTAATTTCCATTTTAATTTTTGGGAATTTGAATTGTGGGGCATTTAAATTTTTGGATATTTTATATTTCCGAGAAATTGAAATTTCGGGAATTTGAATTTTCGGGAATTATCTTTTCGGTATTTTTTCAGATTCCCATGTAAAGTTGCAAAACGCAAACAGCAATACACCATGCTACTGAAAAAATTAATTCAACAGGGGTACATTTTTTTAAATCAGAGATTTTTACTCTATTTACAGTGAATTAACGCTTATAACTGAATATATTCGAACCTATTAGAATTAAAAAAAGTTCCACAACTATGAACCCTACCCAATTATGTATAAAAATTCCAACCATGGAGTATAGACATAAGGAGGCCAAAGTCCTGTACATGGACTTCGCGCAAAATAAGAATATTTTTCGGGAAGTACACGAGCCTGAACTAATTAATTTTTATATTCTATAGTGCTTACAATTGTATATACAATTGTGAAGTATAAAACATACTTTTTAGTTTTTCACTAGGGACCATGAGGAGATATTCTTTTGATCCTAAAACAATTTTTTTACTCTAATGGTTGTTTGTCAAGCTTAAGATCATATGTATATCATACGATAGTGCAAGAACACATATGAAAATATATGTAATTAATAAAAAAAAATAATCAAAAACACAAAATAAGTACCTTGATTTGAATTCCACAAGCGAGCAAATTCTTTCTGGCTTCATCACAAGACATCAGCACTTCTTTATTGTTCTTCGGATCTTCTAAAGCTTTGCTTCTAATTGAGTCTCGAAATTTAACAAAGTTATCAACAACTTCTGTTAGATTAAACTGTTTTCCTTCCATATTAATAGAATCTGAAAGTCCTAATTTTGAGAGCACAGTTGTCAGATAATTGGAAACAGTTGCAACAGCCGTTGTGCTTCTGGGCTGCGAAAGTTTCTGCAATTAATTTTTTGATGTTAAATCATTTTATTTTGTAGATGTGATCATAAAAAAATTAATAGTAATGATAAACATGGTTTTTAATTAATCATTGTTTGAGAAAATAACTACCTAGCATGTCCTATATGAGCAGAATCGTACAACGTTGGCCCACATGTGTACCACGTAACGACATTCTTGTTTTTTAATACCAATGGAATTTTAGATTTTAATAAAGGATTATAGAGAGAAATATCCGTTTTAAATCCTTCAGGCTGTATCCACTGAAAACTTGTATCTTTCTTCAAATGTGTGTTTAGTAACCTCTTACAAAATGAGGACGAAACGCGATTTAATATTTTCATATTGTCTTTTTCTTAGAAGAAACTTATTACTTATAAAATACAAAATCTCATTAATTTGTTAAAATTATAACGAACTAAAAAATGAATAAATAGGTGAGAAATTAAATTCATCACAGAGCCGGTGTTGACAATTTGACGTCTTACAGGTTAGCATTTGGTCAGTTTTCCAGTCAAAAACAGTCCGTGTTCCAAATGTTCCAATAATTCCAAACATTCCACATTCCAATTCGTGCCCCTTTTCAACTACGCATGCACAGTGGCCCAAACTCGAGCCCCGTACTCTACTGCGCATGCGTCGCACTTGATTCATGATTGGTTGCTATTCGCGCGTAGTTTAAAATTGTTTAGCATTTTAAACACGAATTGGGAACACTGGAACAAATTGGAATTTGGAACGTTTGGAATTATTGGAACATTTGGAAGCGTGTACTTCCCGAAAAATATTCTTATTTTGCGTTATATTACTTTGATATGTTTATGATTCCAACTTTGAACAAGTGTACCGATCGAACAAAATAAAACTTTGAATTTAGTGCTTATTCCCGCCACAAGGTTGCAGCACAATGTTGACGGTGGTCATGGGCGTGAAGTGTGTGTATATATGTGTGTTATGGGAGAGGAAGGTTGGGGTAGTATAATCGGTGCGACTGTTGCCCGTGTAAGTCGACATATCTTGTGGTGTTGTGTTTTTCACACCGAAATCGGTGTTTTTCGTGAAAATCCTGTGACTTTTACCCGTGCATAGTGGTTAGATGTATATCTAGGTGCAAGTGTAGTGTTCGCTCGGTAGTCAGACTGAGAAAATCGAAGCAAAGATGAGCAAGACGTGTGCCCGTTGCGAGAAAACGGTCTATCCGATCGAGGAGCTCAAATGCCTTGACAAGGTGCGTAAGCGGGTTTCGCCCCAAGTTTTTCCATATTTACCCGCCGTCTCTTCACCTCGCCCACGCATCCAACATGTTACTTGAAGTGAAATTCAAGTTTTTAAATTCTTAATCTCTAATGGAAGATAGATTATTCCCGGTGAAAAAAAACGTGACTCGACAACAATAATCCAGCCGATCGCCAAGTTCGCTCGGTGGTCTTTTTGATTGTTTTGTTGTTTGAATCGCCGTTCCATTTTCATAGTTGTATCCGCTTCAACGGTTTTCTGCACTTCTGACTTCCTCCTTGCAGACGAATGAACGCTTGGCAAGATTTCGCAACTTACGTCAAAAAACCAGTTTCACCTTAGGTGCGATTAGACCAAGTGCTTTTGGTTTGAAGCGTTTTTAAGAGTTTACTAACGGAGCCTTTTGCGTGCTACATCCACGAATAGTGTGTATTATAGCTGGATCTTCCTTTCCTGTACTACTTTACATGCAGAGCAAAATGCATTTATATACATAGTGCGGTCTTACACGTGTCTGTAGTAAGTGTCGAACGTGCGTTGCACTCTTCACTGACCAATCGAGATACATATTCTGATTTGACACACATTTCTGTCTTTAGAGTAGAGTTGTACAGGTTGAAACGTGTTTTAATTCACTTGCTCAGCACGGTTGATCTTTCGAAATAAGTAAGAGAAGATTCTTGACGTGTCATGATACTTGGAGATGAGGGGTTATTTTAAAATGTCATAAGATTGAAATCTTGTAGTATTTTTTAAAATTAGGTATGAAACCCTTAGAATTATATACTGTAGAGCGATTAAGGTTGTTCTATTATAGTTATAATAATCAACATTATTTAGATTTTAAATTTAAATTCCAGTGAGTTATATTTTGGCAAGAAGTTTCATGTTTACGTCCAGGTCAAGAACAATGAAAACTTTAATGTTTTAAGATGAACAATGCAGCTATTGTTAGAATGTTGAAATGAACAAAAGTTTTTCCTTTCGCTCTTTTATTTGAAATCCATTCAAAAATATTGATATTGCTACAATTAAAACTTGAATTTTCTTTTTAATTCTGAGTTAAATTATTGGTAAATATTAGAAACAGTTAAAATTTTTAGTGATTAATAGACAGTAAAGTAAAAGTACATATCACATATAGTGTGTACTCGCAACAGGTACTTGTGGATCATAATATAGTCATTATCTGATGTTACGTGTAGAAGGCAATATAAAATATTGGAAATATGTATAAGTTATCAGATAAGCAGTAGCTTTGGACATCCACCTTTTATTTTTGAGACTAGCAATATACTGCAAATTATTTGCAGTAAACTTGTCTTTATATAAATTAACGAATTCGAAAATTAACGATAATACTTTAATCACTCTTGTAAGACTACCTCTTTTCATTAAATGTTATTTGCCAATTGAGGCAACAATTCCGTTTCAACATTGTTGCACTCTTGATGCGAACATTTCCCTATTCACTATTGTTCGAGGATAGATTAGGTGTTATCTTCCCTTTTGAATGATGAAGGAGGAATAGAAAAGAGAAGAGATATATAACGCAAGACATCTCATGTTACAAGGCTTCTTGTAGGGCGGAGATAAATTGAAACGCACAAAGGACAATTAGAGCAAACTCGAATGACGAAGAGGCTTCGACCTCTTTCGTCTAACGTAATTTTACAAATGTCGCTGCTACTGAATTCTGGATTATCCCTTCACACAGCTTTAATAAAAAAAAAGCTGTGGGCGAGATATGAAATAACATCAAATCTAATCAGTCTAAAAATAATTAAGTCTATTAAATCATACCAGCATTACTAAGAATATCTATTATTGTCTAGTCCTACTTCCTTTTTAAATTCACCTTATAACGAAATTTTCGAGAATTATTTTTTTAGTATTCACATTCGGGATTTTGATTTTTCGGTAAAAAGATGTTCCGTTGTATAAATTTTAAATTTTACTGCAAACATGAATTCGTAGTCGAAACTCATTTAAATCATTGCGTGGGACTGACCTGGCGCCTACACTTACAACAGGTGGGTTGTAACTGGGCTGTAACTCTTGAAATTTGAACCTGTTGCTTCTGTCAAAAAAAGAATAAGGACTGATTCATTGGAAACGATAAAAGAAAAACAGAGAGTGGAAGGCAACCTATTTAAAATTAACTTGAAAATTAATTTGAATGAAACGTTGAACGTTTTTTTGTTTATAATAAAGAAAGACTGTTTAAAAATTGATTAATTCGTACGAAATCAAGGTTTAATCTAGTGTTGTTTATTTGAGCAGTTCTGGTAGTCGTTTCCAAGAATTTAAAAAAAAAAATTAATAATTGCTGATGATTATCTTGATATCCATCTCGCGTTATTTGCACTTCGTGCTCACGACGGGAACAAGCTGTATTTTGATGTAAGTTGATTCCTTACAAGTCGGTCGACTCGTACAAACAATACATGACTATGCCAATTAAATTTGCATTCGCAGTAACCATATATTTTACGAATGAAGGACAACTTGATATTCTTTTCTCTGCTTTGCCAGATATCGTAATCACTTTGACCTCATAATAAGCGAGCATTTTCTTGTCTGATCACTGTCGAAATTCACCTTTCTAAAATTTTTATATTGTTATTTAATTCAATTTTTTTCATTGCTGTCACTGAAGACCAATAGAAGATTAAAAGTCTTTTAAGTCTTAAAAGTCTCTAAAGGATTTTTAAAAGACGTTGTTAAATTTAAAAAAAATTTAAAGAGGTTTTCAAAAATTTAAATAGATTTTTACGTATTTTAAGGGATTTTAAATTTTTTCATGGAATTGTAAAGGATTTATGTATTTCTAGGAGCTCAATACTAGTTTCAAATAAAAATTTATTTTTGACAAATGATTTTTTTTTATCGCTGTGAGAGTGTGAGTTGCTACAATTCTTTTGGAAAGATCTCAAAATATTAAGGTAGATATTTTGAGGGAGGAATTTGAAAATATTTTTCATCTTATTTTCAAGTGAATTGCAACGAGGAAATTGTAAACTTCGCGAGCCAATTTGATGACGTGTGGTGGAATCCGGTTGATTCGTCGCCTTGATTGTGAAAGTGTGAATAAATAAGAATTAAAGGTCTGTCATTAAATTCTTCCTCAGATAAGCATTCGCTCGAATAGAATGTGGCATCTCTGGTATGTATCCGGTATTCGCTATTTAGTAATCGCTACTCGAGATTACTGTCATTGTTCTCCAGCGGGTGACTCCTACTTGCTAAATGATTTGCGAAGCGGACGAACTTTCACTTTCAATGGCAACGTCGATTTATCATATACTCAATGACCCCGAGATTGTTTAATCTAATGATTTTCCGTGCGTGTCCAACTTTCCCAGCGTCGATAGATAGATTTTACCGGCTTGATTAGTTCAAGGACAAATTCTAACTCTAGGAGTGTGGAATTCGAGCAATCTAAATCTGAAATAGTTTCCCGGGTAGATATGAAAATTCTTGAATCAACATCGATTCATTTCTTTATTTAGTTCTCGAAAATTAACATTTTATCTTCTGCATATTTCCTCTTTCTTTCATTTTAGAACCTTCGATCATTGTCCGTGCAGAAATTTTGATGGGGTCTTGGGGATCACATAAATTTACCGAAATTTTGATTTTTTAAAAGTGATTTTAAAGGATTTGATTGAAATTTTAAAGAATCTCACAAGATTTTTATGATTTATACAAAATTTTGTAGAATTTTATGGAATTTCAAGAGGTTTTCTAGAATTTTAAGAGATCTTTACGTATTTTAAGAGATTTAAATGTTTTTCGTGGAATTGTAAAGAATTTTAAGAAAATTGTAAAAATTAAAAAAAAATTTGACATTTTTAAAATGATTTTAAAGAATTTAAATATTCCTCGTGGAATTAAAAAAATTTCAAAATAATTCATGGGAGTTTGATGATTTTAGAGTAATTAAAAATTTTTCTTAAGTATTTCCTGCTTGTTTCTTTATTTTTAAAGACTTGTTATAAAGTTAAACAATCAGGAAATTCTGGTAATTTTAGGAACAAATCTATTTAAAGATCTTGCGTAATTACTTAGATGTGTAGATAATTCGTGTGATAAAAATTGTCAGTGCAAATTTTACTTTCGAGTCGAAAGTTGCCAGATGTCGCAACCTAGTTCCGGTCCCAGGTCTATTGTGAAGTTTATGCGAGCGCGGTAACAACCTGAATCCAGATAGATAATTGTCAATCTCAGTTTTTTTTTCAAATGTCTCCATATAAGCAGTAATTTTGTTACTAGGTCGTGTAGCTCTTGACTCATTATGGCTCTTTCTATGACGAGTCTGTGGTGATTCGCTTCCATATCCAGTTTCCGATGACGAATTCAGTCTAGATAAAATTTGCAAGTCGATGATGCACTTCCCACATAATCTGATGATTTTTGCACAAAAGACTTATTAATCCGATGTTTATAGAATTTTTTTGAACTCTTCCAAGTTTAAAAAAGGAATCTATATCTGACCTAAAATTAATTAATTCCTTTTTTTTCAGACATGGCACAAACAATGCTTCAAATGCCAAGGATGTAGTATGACCCTCAACATGCGTACATACAAAGGTTTCAACAAACAGCCATACTGCGAGGCGTAAGTATCAACATTAATCAATTTTTCTCTCCATGAATTCAGTTTTTGTTGAATCTGCATAAAGAATTAGTTCCTGGCTAAATTGAAAGTAAAAAGTTCTGTTTCTTTGACCCCGAGGGGGATTTGTAAAACGACTACTGCACAGTAAAATTAATTGAGAGTTGTAGTTAATTTTGTGCCGTGGGCGAAGAGCAATATTTTCATATTAATATTTAAATATGATGGAAGGAGAGCCGAGGGGAAGTGCGATAAAGTTCTTAGCATCTTCTTGTGATACTCTCCTTACATTCATTACACATTATTATTTAGATTTGTTGTAGGAAAATTGATTCCACACTGCTTTCCTTTAGTTTTTCAGCTATTAAGAGATGTCACCTGACTTGCTAATCCTGGAAAAGTATTGGGATTGGTTTTTGAAATGTTGAGCACCTGGATATTATCTTTTCTTTCTTTTTCTACAGCAAGAACCTATAGTCAATAATCAGGAATAAGCCGTCTCATGTTTAGCATACGTAAAGATTTTATTAATAAGAAATGTCCTTAATTTGCAAGGTCTATTCATGCCAGCTCCATAATGAGAAGGTTTAGTTTGCACCCTTCGATGCAAATCAAGCTTCGAAGACAGGTTTTAGGTTCGAACCTTGTTAGAAGGCTTGTACATAAAGGTAGTACATACCCACTTGAAGTAATTGTCTACTCTCGCTTTCTTACCAGGGAGTGCATATGTGGACTCTCTTGTGTGTGTGTAAGCACGCCCACAAGTCACGTAAATTGTAAAATGCTCTGGGTGCATGAAGAGTTGATGCAGTGATGCACATTGCACACGTGTCAGAGCTTGCATACACGTTTGGATTGAAGAGCAAGCTAACCGAACATGCGTGAGACTCATTCAGACTTGTCTGGACTGATTCTGGTTTCCTTTCCCTGACTAGGTCCTTCCCTTTCTCTCTTATTCGGCCATGTCTTTCAGTCTCCTCGAAGCCTCTCAGTTTTTGCCTCTTCCGCCTAAATTTCAATGTGTTACACTGACGTCAGCCATGTGCTAGATCAACTTCAGTCAAAGATTCTGAGTCATTTCGCCTTGTTGCAAATTTCCACTCCAAAGGAGAAGCACATTATGATCGTATCCAAATGATATGCATGAGCTTCATTTGTTTCGACAATTGTTCTTTTGGTATTTCATTCTCTCACATGTTGAGTCTTTAGTAGTCTTTACACAAGGAATTGTGGTGTAGAGTGAATCAGAGTCTATTAAAAGATTTGGAATCATTTTCAACCGAAAATTTATTTTTGGAGTGTTTATGTTTCGATTTTCGAAGCGATTGATAATCTTGGAAGTTAAATTGATCTTGAGGAATAAGAAAAATAAGCGAATTAATAGAATTTATTAGCTGCCTTAAACAAGTAGATAAATAGTAAATAATTAGGTTGAAATTTTCAAGAACGTTCAAAAATAGAATCGCGAATTTGGACACGTCTGAAAATTTTCTCGTAGTCAGCATGAATTTAAAAAGGAATTATTCGTAAGTTGATTATCCAAATCAATACTGTGAATCATCAGCAACCGGTTAGTTGTAGTCACATTGCTCGAGTCTGCTTTATCTTATCAGGTTCTTTTCAAATTTTATTCAAGGTCTTAAGTATCCTGCAAACAAGTTTGAAAATTCCAACTTCACTCCTTTCGAAATCCTTATTTCTCTTTTATTTTCAGTACTTTCCTCTTGGTGCTCTTGGTGTTAAAGGTCACGCGAATAATAAAAAGAAAACATCTTTTGAATTCAATATGTAAATATAATTTAACGTGTAAATATAATTATTAAGTAAAGAAATTTCTCGAGTGCAACCAAGTGTCAGAGAACACTCCACTATTGTGAGATTAGATTTTTTCCAGATTCTGATTCTTCTCTTTGCTTTCAACTATTAGCATAATTAAGAGAGGAGGTGCAATCGACCTTGAAGCCTTACGTGTTCGAGGTCCCGGTTTACTTCTAGTCCTAGATCGACGAATCGAGAAAATTAGTCCTCAGAACCTCGGATTTATCCCATAACTCACTTGCGAGCCAACAGCTGCAATTGGTACTTAAACAGTAAACACGTCATAACGTGCTTTATTTTATTGCTTATTTTATTATACTGTGACTCATAAATATCTCTTCTCATCACATATATTAGGACCAGTACACGTCAGAAATATTAGCATTTGTTCCACTCCATTTCACTTCAATTTATAAGTGTGCCGCTTCAAAAATTAAAAAAAAAAGATCTGATAAATACTCTTTTCTTTCTTCGAGATCTTGGAATAGTCGAGAGTTAATTAGGTAATAGGGTTTTGAAAAGCGAGTTTTTTTTTTAATTAACGCAGTATTAGTTCTAGCATGACAATGATCTCTGCTGATGGATACTTCCTTTTCGACTTTTAACTTGTCCTTCGTTCGAAAGGTTAAGTATGTATCTATTCATGGAGTCACGAACCCGGAACGACTGTCTAGTCTACGTTTTGTTACATATCTTCTTGTATAACTTAAATCTACAATGATCCTCAGGACACGCTCTAATTTCTCTAAGAACTGAAGAGATTTTACTAAACGAGTTTTCGAAGACTAAATTATTGTGTGTTGGAGAGTCAGTTTTTTGATAACTTAGTTAGTCAGGGTGTCATCAAAAATAAAATCAAGGAAAATTCCCGGATTTGCTTAAATTTCCACATTATAATTTTCGTAAACATATAGTATGTAAAATTAATGAAAAATAGAACTTGGCCATTGCTTTGCACTTATTTTTACACTTTCACGTCACAGGTATTATTCAAACCGACTTACGGCATCGTAAATGATTTATTGCGACTTAATCGTAATTATCCATAACAGAATTCTGCCGACTGTGCAAGATGTCAATCCCCTGAATCGATGTAACAAGAGTTATATCGGTGGGAACTCTTTAATTGCAATATCTGAGTCATTTTTATTTTTATGACCTACGATACGTCCTCATTACATTTTAATTCATTTATAAATAGTCTCGTGATTTAATAAATAACTTAAAAGTCTTCTTCATTAAATTATTTTTAGTTTTAATTAATTAAATTAAAACATAAAAATCTTCTGTTGAAGCTCGTTACTTAATATTTTGTTAGAAAAGTGTGAAAATATGTTGAAGTGAGATTCTCCACTATTCATTAAGATTACTACTTCCCGCGGAAATTCTGTTGATTTGCGGATACACGCTGAGATTGTTGCTTTCGCAGTATTACCTGCATCGTTATGGTGTGACCTTGTCCTACAATTTCACCCTACCATCGTCAAAAGCAAACTCATGAGATGACCTATTTACGCAAATGCTAAATATGTAAAATAGAAGAAAACGTCTTACTCATTTCGTAAAATCTCTAACTAAACATCTTTTCATTGTATTAACTACCTAAATCATATTGTTTTTTTTCTTTTTTTTTTTAATGAAACTTGAAAGAAAGTAAGAGTAGCAGAAAAAGTTACAAAACTTTTCAGGTGCTGAAACATCTTCAATTAAAATTGAGTCTTAAATAACTATATAGAAATAACCAGCAGCATTAAATTACTTAATAAATCATTTTGTTGCAATTTTGTTAAGTAATTAATGTTGGGACACTTCATTTTAATGTAAGTTTCACAATTTGAGTGAGTTGCGATTAAAATAATACGTATAGCAGACAATGAGGCGAGACTGTTGAATAACTCTGGTTTACACCAGCATGGCTTCCGTGCTGCAAACGTTAATTATGACTAGTGCATGAACCTGAAGCCATATCATTCGGCATTCCATTCGCTGAAAAGCGGATTCATACTTTAGAAAAATAATATTGCTTCTGGAGAAGACGATTTTCTGATCAGGATATTTTTCTATTTTATTTATAACCGGGGTTTCCGGTTCAGCGTCAACCTTGTTTCTATTAAAAGAAGCACAGAAATATTAAACTGGAAATAAAGAAACTGAAAACTTCGCTCATAGACGAATTTCCTTTAAAAAAAAACGTTTTCACTCATAGAAGTGTTTCCTAAAAAATCTGTTTTCAATCACTATCAGGGTGTCCATATGTAATTTTCCTTATCGTATTTGAATCTCACGCAAAATATCATCGACTTGTATTTCTACACCAAAGTAATCGGTACTCCATGCTGTATTGCATATTACATAAGATACAGTATAATGACTGGGCGAGACCGTAAAGATGCCTTATATGGAAAACGAACTCGTGACACACATCTCGATTACATTATGTGTACAGTGAATTTATTATTTTATTTCACTTTTACATTGCCCCTTGCGATATTTACCAATTTCGAGATCAGTATGCAGATATCCTCTTGGATTGGATCTTGGCCAATTTTCATTAAATATGAATGAAAGTTGAGTGCATAGATTACTTGAACTGATTGCCTTTTCATTGACTAGATTATCACAGTCATGAATGAAATCGTGTAATTCTTCGTATAATTATTATTGAATTTATGAGATATAATCAATCCAGATATTTCCTCAGCTAAATTATTACCAATTATCCAGTAGCAAATTACTCTGGTAATATTCAAATTAGATTTTTGAGAACTTCATTTTAGAACTGAATTATTTTCATGACCGATCGACAATTTTTTCACGTCGCGAAATCACAGATAATGATCAAGTTAATGCTAATTAATCTATCTATCTATATAAGAGATAGATTAAATAGATACGTCGCTACGAAACTGAAGTTTACAACGTTTACGACAACGAAAAATTATTTTTTGATAAAAAGCACGAGATCTAAAAGTTTATTGTGCTAAATGGTTCCATTTAATGTTCAAATAATACCGAAAAATTTTTATCCACCCAACCTCATCTGATGACCCTGAAAATCAACCCGTAAGGGTGTTGGAGCCGAGTTCTAATTTAAAAATTCGATTTCTTCATTTTACTCAACAAATATTAAATTTTGAATTTTTTCCCTCTGTAGAATTAATCAATTTTTAACTAGAATTATGCATACAGAGCGAAAAAATATCTAATGACAATATTCAATTTTGAAGTTAGATTTTGAATTCCTCGTTTTATGCAAAAAGTATCGAAATTAAATTTAAAAAAAAAATATTTTACATGGTGGTCACATGTCAGGGAAGTCAGAGAAATTGAAAAATTAAATTTTGTGGACACCCTGTAATTAATTTATCTATATATCTGTAAGAGAAATAAATTAAATAAAAACGTCGCTTATAGATATTATGTTAATGATAGAATGACTCATATCTTGATTTGAAATTACTGTACTATTTAAAGGAGTTAAAAATGACTTTAATAAAGGAAGAACGAAGTAGTATTAATAATCCTGACTATCACGACTCTTTACTTCCTGGAAGGAGTAATTAAGGTGATTGCAAAGTCATTCTAATTCCATCGAACAATGCTGTCATATCCTACACGTGTAATTGTCATCGAGAAAGCACTCATTCGCTCATTCATATTCCATGCGACGGAACTTATGGTTCAGCGATGATGTGCATTTGCAGAGGATGTCTGCGATAAGAGTGTGTCGTTGACCGCATATTATTGCGATTACTCTGTCTCGCTGATGCTTCTTCCACCATAAAATTGTTGACTAAACTGTAACTCTATATAAACAACTAGAATTGCTTCTTGAGCAATTCATAACTGTTACTGTTCATAACTTAAACACTTTAAATTCTCTTTAAACAAATTCCAATCTAAAAACTCGATTTCTTCATTTTACTCAATAAATATTAAAATTGGAATTTTTTCCCTCTGTAGAATTAATAAATTTTCAACTACAATTATGCGTACAGAGCGAGAAAATAACTAATTCAAATATTTTTTAAGTAAAATGAAAATATTGAATTTTGAAGTCAGATTTGGAATTCTTCGTTTTATGCAAAAAGTATCGAAACTAAATATTTTTTCTCTCTTTACGCAGTCTTATATTTGAAAAAAGATTAGTGCTACAGAGTGAAAAAATATTTATTTATAATTTTCGTTGAGTAAAATGGAGAATGGAATTTTGAGCTTAACACTTGGGTCCAACGCCCTTAATTAGTTTTTAAGTAATCTGATTCCGTTACCTAACATGCAGCATTCTCTTTAAATTCAAAGCTCTCGCTTCAAAACCTCATAAGTTAAACTTTGATGAGTGTAGTAAAACATATAACTGACCATTTTAGCAGTTATATCTTATGCAATAAGAAACGACTTGAGAGAGCAACAATGTGTGCGGTCTTTCGCGATTTAAATAGGTACTTAGATGTAACTGGCATTATAGTGAAGAGTCTAAGGAAATGGAACATAAATCTTTCTTTAGATTAGTATTTTTATTCTAGAACTCGTAGAGAGAATTTTAATTGCATTGTAGATTAAGAAAGTATTCTATGTTTTTCATACGAAAGTAACTGACTCTAATTTTTTTTCTTTTTTTAGGCATGTACCGAAAGCGAAAGCTACGACGATGGCGGAAACTCCAGAGCTAAAGCGGATCGCAGAAAACACAAAAATCCAAAGTAATGTAAAATACCACTCGGAGTTCGAGAAAGCAAAGGGCAAGTTCACCCAGGTAGCAGACGATCCAGAAACACTGAGAATTAAACAAAACAGCAAGATCATATCGAATGTAGCTTATCATGGGGAGCTTCAGAAAAAGGCCATAATGGAACAAAAAAGGACTATGACTGGGGAAAATGGAGAACAAATTGGTATGTTATCTTTCGTATTAATTGTCCAGTATTAAAAATTATCATTTTCCTGGAATTCAAGACATTTGGGTCGCTTTTTGTGTTTTGTAATTGTTGATTAAAGAAAAAGAAGATAAATGCAGGTTGACCACATATCAGAGAAGTCAAGGAAATGTCAAGGATGGTAGTTTGTGAGAAAAAAAATGTTATTGATTGAACAAATATTTACTGAAAAAGATGGGGTGAAATTTCTAGGGTTTGTGGAGATACCATCTATTTCGGACATTTGTGATTCTAAATAGCAATAAAAAATTTTTTCACACTACTAATGCGAAATGAAAGCATTTTTATATTGGTCTGGATAACTCCCCTATTTTTGTAAGAAGGTTCCTTCGTTCCCCTATGTTTATATGTATTTGAAAATAGGGTTTGAAGCTCCCATTGAAGATATAAGGCATACATTGTAAAATATAGACCATTTTGCTGTAAGCATTCAGCTTATTGTTAGCACTTGTTTGGTTTGGATATTATAAGCAGATGTGTATTAGTTGGTACTAGAGTCTAATGAAATTATATAGTAAAGCTTTTTGTGCTTTGTTGCTTAGAATACGTAGAATATCCAGATGGCACAGTTACACCAACAGCGAATGCGAACGCGAATGCGAATGTAAATGCGAATCCAGCACCACCTCCTACAGCTCATTCGCCTGTCCAGAGGGCACCAGGGAGGATCGCTGATTATGATCCTCTTAGTGAAGGTAGACCAAGTCCGTATTCGGCTAGACAAACTGCTACGACTGTTATTTACACGAGTGACAAAGGGGCAGGTAAGTTTCGGTCTGCTTTGGACATCATTGCTCTCATAATAATCATTCAACTCCTCCTCTTATTTTTAGTCTCAGCTTTCAATTTATGTTGTACAATAAAATTACTCGAAATTTTAATTTTGATTAATTATTTTTATACATCCTTTAGTAACGAATCCACCTGTCCGGAAGATTGGATCCGTAGCAGATATTGATCCAGTAAATGAGTATTATGGTTCCTTGACGCCTGCCATGAACAACAACCACGTTACACAAACCCAACCACCTCCACCACCTGCAAATACCGGGGTGCGTTTCATTTTATCCTTCAAAATTTAGACTTGAACTATTCAAATCAGCCTGCTTTAAAAATGTTTCAACTTTGTTTGCAGCGTGTCTATCGAGCGATGTATGATTATGAAGCTCAGGACGTTGACGAGGTGAGCTTTTGCGACGGAGATCTGATCATTAATTGCACGGCAATTGATGAAGGCTGGATGACCGGAGTCGTTCAACGTACAGGTCGTCATGGAATGTTGCCAGCAAATTACGTTGAACCCGCGCAAATTTAAGTTTTTTGCGATCGTCCACACTGAAGTCTTCGCTGCTTCGTCTTCCATCTTAGTAACAAAAATTTTCTAAATAGAGTATAAGACCTGCAAGGTCGAGATCTACGTTACAGAATACTTTCTCATGTCTACGAACATCAGTTGCAATCAGTTGCAATGCAAGTTATGAATGTGCGTGGAGAGTGAGAACGTAGCTAAAGAATACTCTACAAGATCAACGAATATCCTTTATGATCGTTCTTCCAAACTAGCCTTCGTTGACAGTTAGCGTTGAGCTAGTATATATATTTTATAAAAAATATTTTTGCATGTTGGACAACTTCCTGCATTTTTCTCGCAGTTACGAGATATCTAGGATACTAACGATTAGGATGAAAATACGTTATGCAAGTTCTGATTTCGAGTACATATCCAAAAGTCTGTGCATTTAAACAAGTATGGGACCAAACTCAATACTTTCTTTAGTCGCTACTTGGAAAAGTGCGAGATTGATACTTTATAGAGAATTACCCTTCGCCTGGGTATTCTGCGTTTGAAAAAAAAAGGAAAGAAATATATTTTTACATCATTCCAACTTGTTTTACTGTTTTTGTACCCGAATTGCGCTTCCTAAAACTTTTTTACCATTTAGTCTATTTTAACTATATATTTTTAGAATCAATACGTAAATTGCAACTAATTGGAACGTAATGAACTTCCCTAACGTTTTTAAAAATTGTTGATTGAATTGATAGTTATAAGCAGAGACTAGACTAGGAACGAAATTGACCAAGGAATGAACTTTGAATTTCAAATTTAATACTTTGAAAATCTGAAAGCTTCTGGAATATATGTTATATACGTAATCCAGTTTAAAAGTATTTTTAAGAGGGAAAATTTAGTCTCAAAAAACAGGTTTTACTTTTACCCTCCAGAATTCTAATTTTGACGATTCGACGATATGTTATTGACGTTAAAAGTTTTAATTTAGAATAAGTGTTAAATTTGATGTAACATCCACATCCAGAAAATTGTTCTGGACATTTTCTATTTATAAATAAACAATAAAACGTTAAAAGCAGATAAAATTTTTCGCTTCAAGAGTTTCTTAGAGTTTCTTAATTTGCTTCGGGCCCTGTTTGAAAATGTTTTCAGTAAATATATTGTATGTAATTATAAAAATGTATCAAATGTTACAGATTTTTACAGATTTTAGAAATTATGCAGATATCCTAAATGTTGAAAAAAGTGTATGTCCCAAAACCTTCCACTTTTAATCTTCTTTTACCGCCTCGAAACCCGTAAATAATTTATTTTTGAACGCATCGTTGCCCAACCGGAAGAGTAAAACACGACGACCGATCATAAATCCAATTATAGATGAAACTGTTCCTAGTGACGTCACTTCCCGTGAAGAAATTTAGATTGGAATTTAGTAGGGCCCTGGCCAGTTTCTTTAAGTTTTAAAGGCCTTGATATTGAAATTATTCATCTCAAATGCGAAAATTCGTTAAGTTTTTTTTTTTTTATTATATACCATTATTATACCATCTGCTATACATTCTACTTTTAAACTATTACTCAAATTAAATTCTTCTTTGCGCTACAATATTATTCTGGATTCTCGATATAAAACTAATTAGGTACTATTAAGGAAGACTGTTAATATATTTGGAAAATGATAAGAATGTTTTTATTTTTGTTTTTATTTTTATATATTGAGCTCCAGTCGCATATCAAATTTTCCTTTTCATTTAATAAAATCTTGTAAATATGCGAAATTGCCTGTATGTACATGATTGTTATTACCGCACAGAATAACTGCGTCCTTCATTCCAGATGGAAAATCCGACGAATAAAGATGGATAATAGAGGGCAATTATGGATATCATTCAACCAATTTATTCATTTAACATTTCCCTTATAAAGTACTTCGCAGTGTGCCAACCATCTACTTTTCCGGGATATCAGTAAGAAGTAAGATACAAACAATTCTTTACAGTCCAATATTGTCAGTAATTTTGCGTGTTTTCAATCGATTTTAACTAGTTCGAATTATTTTCTAGAATTTAGTTACTTTGAATAATACGAAGTAAAAATGTTACTCATCAACTACATTCCAATATTTATATTTTGGACGTTATTTTCAGGTATGTAAAAATTTCAGTTTAAAATTTCAAAGACCTCGAATTGAAAATTTCATGTTATATTAAAAAAATGTTTAACTTAACTTTTGTACTTATAGAAATACTGGGAAATAGAGAAATTTCCGACGGAATTCCAAGTGACTGGGTTGGCAAACACCCGCACAGAACTTTAATAATTAACGAGGGTGATCCTATTGAAATAAGTTGTTTCACTGAAAAACCTACGATCTTGTATTACCCCAAGGTACTGATAAATTATTATCTAATTATTTCTTTTTCTATAAGATATAAAATCTATTTAATTTTTGTGAAATCTATTTCATTTGATTTTTCAGGGTAAATTAGCATCCAGTTTCAAGATTTCCCAAGAAAAAAAGGATTCAAAGCTTATTCTACACACTTTTCAACGCCCTAAGGCTGCTCGAGGAGATACCGATTTTTACTATTGTTTCACACTTAATGATACAACTATCAATATAGACAACGCCAACCCAGAGTTTATAAGACAAACTCAAGGACAAAATAAGCCCTTGAACTTGACTTATATTTACGTAAAATGTACGTAAAGTAATTTTAAAATTGTTTTATATCGAATTACATATATATAAGAAAACATTTTTAAAATAGCCCAAAAATATTTCTTTGCAGCAAAAGAATACGCTTTTATTAGTCGCCCACCGAAGAATGTTTTTGCTTGGTCTAAAGGAACATATATGATAATATTTTGTCGAACTACTTCACCAGATATATACGTTGATCTCGAATATCATTCTCGAGGAAATCGAAAGGTGAGTTTGAAAAAGTCAATTCTTTAATACAGGGTGGATTGCTGGGTATTTACAGATTTTAATTTAATTTTCTAATAAAATTTCAATATATTAAAATTAGGTAATCACAAACGACAAGAGAGTTGCTTGGGAACCAAAGTACGGTTTCCTCGTGCGAGATGTGCAAACGGTAGTAGATGATGGATTATACGTGTGCAAGGCGAGACACAACGGCCATGCTCAAGAACTTGTTTTTTCGATATCAATTGATAGTTAGTAAAAAAAAAAGGAATCAAGAAATTTTTAATTAAAAAACGAGCCTAAATTTTGCAATCTTTCTCTATAAGAATATAAAAAAATTTTAAACTGATTGAGATTAAATATGTGTTACAGATGAAAGCATGTTTGATAGCCCGACTATTAGAAGCGATGGAGAACCAATTAAAAGAGGAAATACTATAAACTTTGACTGTACAGTCATTCTCTATAATATTACGAAGTACGAGTTAAATTGGATTACACCACGAAAGGTAAAAATGTAATTCTAATCATAGGTGTATTTATATAATAAAGATATTAAGGGCGTTGGACCCAAGTGTTGAGTTCAAAATTCCATTCTCCATTTTACTCAACGAAAATTATAGATAAATATTTTTTCGCTCTGTAGCGCTAATCTTTCTTCAAATATAAGACTGCATACAAAACGAAAAAAAATTTAATTTCGATACTTTTTGCATAAGACGAGGAATTCAAAATCTAACTTCAAAATTTAATATTCTCATTAGACATTTTCTCACTATGCACACATAATTCTAGTTAAAAATTGATTAATTCTACAGAGGGAAAAAATTCAAAATTTAATATTTTTTGAGTAAAATGAAGAAATCGAATTTTTAAATTAGAATTTGGCTCCAACATTCTTAATATTTCTATGATTTTATTCTTTTAGAACGACAGGATTACTACGAAAGTGGATTCTAAAAAAGTTGATGCAGGTATAGTTGTGACAAACCAGCTGAGTATAATTAATTTTACTGAAATCGATGAAGGGGATTATAAGTGTGACTTGGTCAATTTGGATAAATCAGAACCAGAAATAAAATCAATTAATAAATATCTTAAAATATATGGTAAGTAAAATGCAATATTAATATTAATTCATTGCCTTTCATCACCAATTTTATTTTCTTTTAATGCATCAAAATATTTTATATAACAGTTCCGAAACCTAGTTATATAAATATCACCTATGACCGAGCCGAAAAGGATTTTGTTCGTTATACTGGAGACGATTTGCATATAATTGTTATGGTAGACGCATTTCCGAAGTCGAAAGTTCAATGGTGAGTAACTTTCCGAATTATAATCAGTTTTTAAAATTTAATTAGTGAATACTGAGGTTAATGCAGTTTTCTTTATCACTTTAGGTTGAATCCGAAAGGTGAAGAGATTAACAACTCCGAAAAATTCTTTGTTGTTAATGAATACTTCTATCCTCGTTTGATAATAGAAAATATAGAGTTAACCGATGCTGGTACTTATACTCTTCGAGTATCTAATGATGAAGAAATCAAAATGATGCAATTTACTTTGGATGTTAAGACTCCAGGAAATTCTTAGTAAATTATTTTACAACTAGGCTCCATTTAATTTCGACTATTTGTAGACAGGAAGGATTAAAAACCTATTGATTTACTCATCAGTGCTGCAGCGATTGTAGCTGATCGTCGTCTTGTAGAAATAGCAGCTTCTCCAGTTTCTCTACCTTTTCCAGCTTGTTTTGCTTACATCCAGATACGTACTGCACCTGAGAATATAAAAATAAATAAAGTTTTCAATTTTCGACAAAGAGTCAATCTTGGATGCGATACAATAAAAAGGTTTAAATTAATATTTGCAAAGAGAATAAGAACAAAAGATTGAATCTGTTACCAACCAAATGTTACATACCACATATTTCCGCATTTTTAATGGTCAATATAAAAACTGAAAATAAAAAAAAAACGTTTGTGAAGTAGAATTAAAAGTAATTTACAGTCGAATTTGTCAAAAGTAATTTTTATTTTGTAAGTAAGAAATATGTTTCATTCATAACTGGCATATAAAATGCGTCTCTCTTTAACTGCATACAAAAACTCTTAATATTTATTTTTTAAATATTGTAGTACGAAAATTACACCGGTCAACACGAATTTTGGTTTGAGTTCTAAATATCAAATTTTGAACCTTTTACGTTTTTGCAGAAACCTGCTGCTTATACAATCAACTCAGCGGGCTTTAGGTCGTCCAAAAAATGTCTTGAGACATTGCTACCCACTGGAAACTAAAAACTTTAAAACTTAATTATCGAAGTAAAACAAAAGCAAACTTAAAAAAAAATATATTAAAAAAAAACGAATATTTTTGTTCTTTTGGACGCATAGAATCAGAATTTATGCATTTGAACAGAAACCCCCAGCAAATTTTTTTTTTGTTGACCTGTGTTATTATCCTTTTTCGAACACTCAAATCATTAAAACAAATTTGTAAAAATGACAAAGATAAGCTTATTTTCATTTTCACATTATAAATTAGTTGTACATAAATAATATTTCTTACAAGTATTTACATACATATTATGAAGAATTAAGTATCACATAACATGCGGATCACAGTCAAGAAAACTTCAGACTTTATAACTGTCTTCCCCATTTTGTGTAGCCTCAGAAAACGCTTATCATCAAAAATTGTGGTTTTTCATTCTTCTGGAAATGTAAATTACTATATGGCAGTTGGGAATTTGCGACCCCACATGTTATTTTAACAACTCTGCGATTTGTTTTGCAATTTCTATAAAATCTTTTATTCCAAATTGAAATGTATCACTCAAAGACCATTTCAAAGATAATTTTAAGGACAATTTATAACACTTCTTGTATAAATCAGCAAAGGCATCACACCTAAAAATATATTAAAATTATCCACATTAGTTAAAAGAAATTGTGATATCAAATATCAATTTCGACTTTTAATTTCAATTTTTACTCACTCTTGCTTGTGCTTTTTAGTGGACTTATCAGATGAGTAGAGTTGAGCCAACGAAAGCAATACATACTGCAATTTCTCCTGAAGCAATGTAAGTGAAGCGAACAATTTCTTTTCATGCTCCATTTGTAAATCATTTAATTCGGCATCCTCTTTGTCTTGTGAATCATTCGAGTTCACATTCTTTTCTTGTGAGTCTTGTAAGTTGTCATTCTTTTTCTCCTGCAAATTAATTAATTTTGCATCCTCTTTCTCTTGTGAATCACTCAACTTCGCGGCCTCTTTTTCTTGAGAATCATGCGATGTGTCATCCTCTTTCTTTTTCCTACTCTCTTCTTCCTTTTCCATTCTCATATTTTTATGAATTTCACACAAAATGTCCAATCCCTCTTGGCACTGCAGAATAATATCGAGAGCATTTCTAAAGCAATTAACTTTACCGTTAAAGGTTTTTGTTCCTGCAAAATAAAACAATAAAATAGCTAAAGACTGTAAATCTTAAAAAAATAGATAATTAACTTCAATTTAGAGTGAAGCAATTATGAATGAGAAATTTAAGAAAAAAAGATCATACTCGAAGCCTGAAATTCAGCAAATGCCACTTGATCCATTTGAACTCTCAGGTAATCTAACACCTTTTCTAAAGAAAGGAACATTTTAGCCGCTTTTGAATAATACATTTTACACAATTGGAGGTTCGCTCTCTTTTTGGTCTCAGTTTTTGACTCCTTGTAAATTTTTTGATACAGTGAAGCCAATCTGTGATGTATTGTAGCAGCTCGTAATTGATAAAGAAATTGACGTTGATCAGAAATGTCAGTTTCGCAATATTTTAAAGCCTTTTGTAAAATTTCTATGGCTTCTCGTTCTAATTTCTCGCCACCCTGCAAACAAAAAATGAAATAAAATTTAAACTGAGGCATAAAGGGCATAAAGAAAGATTCTATAATACTTTTTCGATACAAAATCATTTTCGTTGATTTCCTCCGTTCGAAAAGACTTAAGTGTCTTTTTAACTTGTACGGCAGTAAAGATCTGAAGTACCTGTCCATAATCAAGGCAATCCTGTACATAAGCTGCTAACGAGTACAAAGTTGTAGAATACTCCCAAGTCACATTATCCCAGATGCTAGGATTGCATTTTCTGTCTCCCAGAACTTGTAAAGCCTTCTGGTACTTTTCGAGAGCTTCTTCATAAAACAGACGCTTTACTGTTTCTTCCCTGAAGTTTATATGAGCATGTATTCGGAATAAGCGACCCATATTTGAATATAAAAGTGCCAAATTTGACTTGTCTCCGACAATTTCGAAGCTTTTGATTCCATTCTCCAGGTGGTTTTGCGAACGTTTGAGAAGATCTGTGATTTCATTGGGAAATGGATCCGAATCTTCTTGTAGTGATAGATTAAGCTCTATTAAATTAAAAATTACATAAATTTGTGTGTGTGTGTGTGAAAAATCTGTTGTATTAGGAGAAAAAGCTTTAAAAAAACTTACGACTCGCTTGATTCATATATAGAGCTCCAAGTTCGTTATGAATATTTCCTACTCTTCTCAAAAGAGCATTTTGATCCTCACTCGGTTGCTGAAGCTTCACAGCTTTATTGTAACATTGCAAAGAATCGAGGAGAGTAATTTCTTGGCTTTTAAACTTTTGTGGCAAAAGTTCAAGATCAACTACGAATAAATAAAATAAAATTATCTAAACATTCAGAAAATATTCAAATAGTAAACAAAATTTTATCGAATACAAAGATAAAACTCACTATTTTCGAGTTCCTCCATTGAACATATTTCGTCAATTAACGGACTAATTTCATTTCTCGTTTCAAAATCTGTTTTATGCTTCTCCACCTTATTCCAATTCTGGAAGATCATGAAACCACAATCACCTGCCCTTCCCAAGAAGTAACCCATCATCTGCTCGTTATTAATTCCGCAAAACACTTCCAGAATTTTCTGACAACGCAGGACAATAGAAATATATCGAAGAGCAGCTCCAAAATTTGCACTCGAGTACTCTTTCTCAGCGAGAACGCCGAGAATCAAAGAAGCTTTTTCATAAAGCAAGGTCTTCAAATGAGCGTTCCAGCTCCTGTTGTCGCTCTTTTTCGGCGCCTGCCAGGTTGGAAGAGTTTTGGACTTGCAGAGTAAAGTTTTCGGTGTTTCATTTGTGAGAATTTTCTTCGCAGACTTATTTTTCTTTTGCTTGTTTTTCTTCTTGTAGCTGGGACTATTCCCAGCAACTTCGGCAGGTTGATTTAAGGGAGCGTAAGGCATTGGAATAGCTTGGAATGGTTTAGCCATTTGGGGAACATCTGCTTCAGGTACTGTTGTACTCTGTTCCTTTTCTTCTTTTTGCTCCTTTTCTGGAGACTTTGACTCCTCATCGGAACCTTCTTGCATAGGGAAGTACGTCAAACATTCGAGACCACTTGCTACGTGTTCCAAAGCTGCTTTACATCTTTCTTCTACCGTTCCAACAATTGGTGGAGGTTTGTACTTGAATTCTTCATACTCTGGCTGCTCCTTAACTGAAAGAAGAATTATCGATTAGTAAGCGTTCAAATATTAGGTAATATTGAATAAAATTAAACAATTGTATTTACTTCTTGACAAAAACAAAGATTTAATAGCACCGCTGTCTTCCTCTTCCATTTTTTCCGAATCTTCATTGTTACCCGAAAAATTCTCGTTCGGAGATTCTTCCTCCTCTTGTTCCATCAAAATTGGATTTTCAGGATTCGTACCAGCAGGAACATACAAGTCAGACAACATGTAATGTGCTGAAGTGACAATTTGTGGGTACTTCTCTTTTGTAAGTAACTGAATGCAGTTTTTCAATAGCATTCGGATGGTCCCTCGTCTTGAACAATATTCTACAGAATACTTCATGTTCCTGGCGACGCGATAAAGCAACATCGCAACAGGTACTGTGAAGGGACTTTGTCCCTTGTCATCATTCACTTCACTGCAGAGTGAAGTTAAATCGTAAAGCTTTACAACATCGTCATCCTTTCCTAAAAATAAAAATTATTTGTTAGTTTGTTTTAATTCATGGTCCTGGTATAAAAATAAAATGAGTGTAAACCTTACCCTTAAACAACCAATAAGTGTGTCCAGCTTTGGTAACATTCAACTTCAAGAAACTCAAGATACTCTGCGCAACATCTCTAATAATTTTAGGGCTGAACTTAGCGTCTTTCATATTCGGCAAATCCTCAGTTTTAATCAACTCATATTTCTGTACAAAGCCATCAAGATGGTAACACATCACAACTTCAGGAACATTGCTCATGAGATTATCTAACCAATAATCTATTCCTGTCAGGACACTAATTGGCTTCGCCATATCCTTGAGTCTAAGACTAATGCAAGGGTGAGCTGGACCTCCAAATATCGGCATATCAGTCCCAATCAACATTTGGATGTTTTCAAAAGTCCAGAGAACATTTCTCGCAAAATTGTGCTTGCAGTTTGGGTCTGGTAATTCTTCTTCTCGCGAAGGTTCAGGCAAAGATGGTTCTACAGTTTTATCTGGCAATGTGGGTTTCACGTCCTGTTCTTTATCATCTGCTAAGACTAGGGAATGGTATAAAAACTTTGAATTCAGATTTTTTTGTTTTATACTAGTTCTAGTAGACTTATGAGTAAGTCTTTTCTCTTTGTCGCCGAGATTTTGGAAAAATTGCTCACAAACAAACTTCTTCAACCACTTCCATTCGTTTTCAGCTTGTCTCATGAGATATTTGTTTACGTCAAAGTCATCTAAAAGCAAAGTGTTTTCTACACGATGAACCACCATGGATATAACACCTTGAGTGTACGAAATCTTGAGAAGTTTTTTTATATTCTCTGAATCGGACACTACGTCTACTTCCCCGACGCAATCTGGAAACATGTGAGCCATCCGGAAGCTAGAAAAACATCTGCTTCGTGGTGGTGACCAGACGCTCTGAAACCCATAGCTTTCTGCTGTACTGCTTAGCCAATTGATGGGTGGACGGTTCAAATCTGTGTTGCATTGTAGTTGGGCAAAAGTTGCTGGCGATGGAGCTGCAGAATATTTTACTACTGCAGTGGATTTCACCGGCTTCCTCGGCGAATCCGGAGGCGATTGTGTAGGTATTAACTAAAATAATAATACATAGGTAAACCGATTTTGAATTCTTCGTTTTATGCAAAAAGTATCGGAACTAAATATTTTTTCTCTCTGTACGCAGTATTATTATATTTGTTTTTGAATCAGATATAACCATTACATGGACGCAAATTGGGTCATTTACCTTAAATGAATATAAAATGGAACTTACATTATCAGACGTTATAGACGATTCCTCTGACATCTCCACAATTTACATTATTTACTTCTCCAAAAATTAAAAACCTTGATATTAACTTTCTGAAAACTCAAAAACTATCGGAAAACACAATTATATAGGTTTAATTAAGACCCGGTTAACAAATAAATGATGCACTCTAGCAAAAACTCGTGTTAAATTTCTTCAAGCACATGTCAACAATCGCAGAAATTCGTTAAAAAGTAAAATTTCTCCTACATCAAAATTGAAAACTTTCACGGATATATATATATAACCTCAAAAATATTCATACAAAAGCTATCGCAAAATCGTTCAAAATCACTATTTATCATGAATCATTGAACCGAATACTAAAAAATACTGAAGAATATCCTTTTCAGGCTTTTTGGCTTTGACCTGTTTTTCTCTGATATAAACAGACTGCGTGCTCGCACCTCGCACTGCTCGCACAAAAGCACAAGACAACGAAATCAAACGAAATCACGAGAATGCGCGAGAATACTCGAGAAATATATATATAGAACAACTCTGATGGAACCAAATAGAACAGTACCAAATTGGAATCTTTGATCGCACGTATTTGATTCTGTATGATTGTCGTCGTCAAATCCAGACATTTTGTGTTGAAATGGAGTTTATTAACACAAGTTCTTGTAAAAGCACAAATTAAATAAACTACCAGCGGTTTTAAAGCCGACTATCCATCGTTCTTGTATGAAATATTTTTTATTTATGTATCATTTCGAGAGGGGAGCAGTGCCCCTTGATGCCCCGCCAGGCTACTTTTCGACGGCCCTGAGAGTGCTCACTGACTTTCCGTTGGAGAAATTCTGCCATTGGCTGAAATTTGAATCGCGCGCCAAATTTTGACCAATGGAAGCACACATTGGCTTTTCGCTAGAGAAATACTGCCATTGGTCAAAATTTGGCGCGCGATTCAAAATCGAATTAAATCAATTCGATTTTTAGTCGGAAATTCCGGTTTATTAGACGAGTGTCTGAAGTTATCTTTGAAACATTGCAATGTTTCACGAGACCTTGGAAATTTCATGAAACTTTTCATTGGAGCAAAGTTTCATCGTTTCATCAAAGATATTCTTTGGTTGCTTTGGTTTCATGAAATTTTACAACGGATTCGCTCATCGCTGTCGTCTTCTCCACTTTTCTCACACATCCTATCAAAAAAGTTATTTTTTTCTACATAAAATGGTGTGTATCTCGCTTGTGCTCGTCACTCTCATGTCCATTAATCGATATCAAATGTGACATTGTGACAGTAGTGGTTAGTGCGCTAATTATTATATATTAACTCGGTGGAGAAAATATCACCGGGCATTCGAAAACGAGTGTAATTTTTTTCAGTCTTTTTGTCATCTTTTGTGTCAAGATGAAGATGACGCAGCCGGTCCAGTGAGGTGACGATTGTCAAAGCTCATCGTTATCCTAGACCACGATGATTCCCAAGATAGGATTGACGCGACCGGCTAGGAGAAAATGAAGGATTAATCGATTTTACTCTTCAGGCATTGGCAGTAATTTATTATTTTACTATCTCGAGGTCGAACGAATATTGTTTGTTATTCAATCGTTCAATGACTGCAGCCGATCATCTTCGTCGGTTCACGGCCACTCTTGGGTAAGGAATTTTATTGTTCAATCACTTTCTGCTCGTTTTCAGTTCTTATATGTAGAGAAAGGTGGATAATCAGAATTAATAATTAAATTTTATTGTTGCATTGATTCTGAGTTTCACCATGCATTCTTTAGTCATACGTTGTTTATTTCTTATTTTTATTTTCTTCAGTTCATATGTTTCTTTAGTCGTATTGTCTATTGTTTATTAATTCGTTGTTTAATTGCTGATTTAGCTGAAGTTTCACTTGAATTCCGAACGATTTTAAACTTTAGTTGTTTTGCTATACTTTTGTTCTCAAAGTAGGTATTTTACTTTTATTCTTTTATCTTGTTTTTGTTTACAGATGCAAAGGTGATAAAAATTTATCTAACTTCTATGGATTTATTGTCCGTACGTGATTACCACAGAGACTAACAAAAAATTAAAGTTGGATGTGAAATGGGTAGTGCTTGGTGGCAGTGCACTGCATGCTTGAGAGCACAAGAAGAAGATATTTGCGAGTTGCAACTAAATCATTGCAATCTTTATGATGTGCCGCCCGATGTGTTCATCTATGAGAGAACATTAGAGATATTATATCTCGATGCCAATAGAGTGTGTAAATTTACTATCATTCTCTAAATCACAATTACTCAATTACATACTTCTTCCTATGTTGAATATTAATCTTTTTAATTTTCCTTTAACAGATAAAGGATTTACCTAGGCCCTTATTCCAGTGCCATGAATTACGAGTACTTTCACTCAGTGACAATGAAGTTACTACACTACCACCCGCCATAGCATCCCTAATAAATCTCGAGTTGTTAGATCTGAGTAAAAATAGTAAGGGAATTTCAATAAATTCAAGTAGTAAAGAATAACTGAAGAATGAGATTTTCAATGAAAGGTCTTTTTATTTTTTCAGGTATAAAAGAGTTACCCGATAGTATAAAGGAATGCAAGAATCTCCGCTCGATAGATATCAGCGTCAATCCTTTTGAACGTTTCCCTGATGCAATCACGCACATTGTTGGCTTGCAAGAATTGTACATCAACGATGCTTACATAGAATATTTGCCAGCGAATTTTGGTCGTCTATCGGCTTTAAGGACTCTCGAGCTTCGAGAAAACAACATGATGACTCTTCCAAAAAGCATGAGTCGACTCGTCAATTTACAAAGACTTGACATTGGTAACAACGACTTTACGGAATTGGTAAGAACTTTAGTTTTCTATTTCTCTGGTCTTATCAAATTCGATACTTTTAACTTCTATAATTGAATTGTGCTTTCAGCCCGAGGTAGTCGGTGATCTGATAAACCTCACGGAATTGTGGATAGACGGCAACGATATACGCCGTATTCCAGGAAATATCGAACAGCTGTATCATTTGAATCACTTCGACTGTACAATGAACTCTGTACACGTTATTCCTTCCGAGATTCAAGGCTGGAGAGAAATATCGATCATGAACTTTTCCTCAAACGAGATCTACGAATTGCCGGACTCATTGTGCTATTTGCGCACGATAGTGACGCTCAAAATAGACGACAATCAATTGAACTCACTGCCGAATGATATTGGCCAGATGTCTTGCTTAGAGGAGCTAATAGTTACTAAAAACTTCCTCGAATTCCTGCCGCCATCCATAGGTCTTTTACGAAAACTACATTGTCTCAACGCAGACAACAATTATTTAAGATGTTTGCCACCTGAAATCGGAAGCTGCACTGCACTTTCTTTGCTTTCATTAAGGTCGAATAACCTAGCGAGTGTTCCACCTGAATTAGGACATCTATCATCTTTGAGAGTTCTCAATCTCGTGAATAATTGTATAAAATTCCTTCCTGTTTCACTGCTAAATTTAACGAATCTCAAGGCGTTGTGGCTGAGCGATAATCAAAGTCAACCTCTAGTGCCGCTTCAACAGGAATTTAATTACGAGGAGGATATGATGGTGCTTTCTTGCTTTATGCTACCGCAAAAACCACGACAGGATCTTGAACGTGAGTGTTTTTTTTTTATTCTTTATATTAATAATGGTCACATTTAAAAGCTCTGATTGTGCGATTTTGAGTAAAGATTATAATTAGCTAACTCTTGCGTGAAATTCATTTTCGCTGCTAGTGGATAGCACAGAGGAAGTTGAGAACTGAAGAGGTAAGATATAGTTTAAGAGTATCTTCAAAAATATATTTGGTATATTTACCTATATAATTTAGTTTTAGAAAATTGTTCTAAAAATATCTAGTCATTGTATTTTTTAAATTTATTTTACAACTTCACACTAAAACTGTAAATTTTGTTCTATGGAAATCCTAAGGCGTAATTTACAATAAATTATGTCTAGAAATGGACCAAAATATGGGAACAATTCCTGGTTCAGTTATTGGATCCGGAAGAAGAATATGTTTTGCTGCTGAAGTTGATTCGGAATTACCTAGACAACTTCATCGAGCACCAACGCCTTATCCGAAGGAATTGCGCAACCTTGCTAGGCACGCAAGGAACCTGCACCATCAAACCACGCACGACCAAAAGGTCTTTTTAAATACAAAAAACAATTTAAAAATAATTAAAATGTTTTTACTTTGGTTTTTAATAATTTTTAATTTAATATTTCAGATGCAATTAGAACGAGAAAATATGATAAAGGAAGCAATCGTTGCAAAACCTACCGTACCAATTGGCGTCGCTTCAATGTCTGGACCTTGTCCACCGCACGAAGTAAGATTATTCAATTAATTTAATCAACATTATATATTCGAATATAAATATTAAGATGATTATCATTAAAATTTGGGATTTTAAATTATCAGAATGTTCCTCACGTGTCCTCGCCTTCCATCGAATATTATTCCTCCAAATATTGCAACGTTATTAATAACATAGGATTAGAAATAGAAGGCAACAATTCTGAAGGATCTTCTGACGAAGCCAACAAAACTGTTCTTGCGACTGAGACTAATCCAGAAATCCGAGAGGCAAAATGCGTTCGAAATCCTACGTCTGAATACCTCACAAAATCACCAACAATAGCCGATTATGTGAACTCTGCTTGGAAACCAGACGAGTATTCCAAAACAAACACAGCGAAGATTGTGGAATCCGAGAAACTTGTGGAACCTTACAAAAGTGCATCACTTATTGAAGAGAGAAGTTTGGAGAATAGAGATGTTTCAGTCTACAGAATTAGCGAAGTTCCTCCAGTTCCTCCGCCTTATCATATTGCAGCTGCTTTTTCTAAAAAGGCTGCTTTCTTCCAACAACTTAACCCAGGTAGCTTTTAATTATTCAGCAAGTTTGTAAATGTTATCTTATTAGCACCTATTCTTAAATTTATTAAATTTCAGCTCCAGTATCCGAGACTTACCAAGCAATCTTACCTCCGAAACCGCCCAATCCACCAAATGTGGAAAATTCTCACTACGAAAATCAAAAGGAAGAAATCATTGAAAGTCCTTCGTCACCGAGAGTTGAGAATGGTACTTCAATCAACGAAATCGAGACTTTGAACCAAAATACTCCTTTAAATTTAAATGGGAATAGAACGAGTATTAGTTCGGATGCCTGCGATGGAGTTCAGCATCACGAATCTGAATCGAATCTTGACCAGTCATTAAAACGAAGTAAAATTCCCGTCTTGCAATTGAAGAACGTCGAAGGATTAAACTTGTCAAATTCGCTTGAAAATCATGTTGATGGTTTAAATGCTAACAAAATACACAAGTTCTTAAATGTTTCCTCCTTGGCAGTTTCTCCAATTTCTAGAAAGAAATATCGCTCTCAAATTTCCAACCAATCAAAACAATTAGATCGATCAAAGGGATCTCAAAATGGAATTTCTTCAAACGAGGATTCTTTCTCTGAAAACTTGAATCTGTCAGAAGACGCAAATTCTTTAAACTTGAATCTAAAACTGGATCAGAAGATTTATGATACATCCTATAATAACTCGTTTGGCAGAGAGATTGCAATGTCTTCGAAAAATGTTAACTATATACAGAATGATACGAATTCTGGCAGGAGTACACCTACTTCAATTAATTCCAAGTTGACAAACATAAACACTTTAAATTCAGAGAGGAAACCGAGATTTAAGTGGATGTTTGGACCACATAGAAATGCGAGTGTGGTAAGTTTTGGAATTTTATTAAAAGATTTTAATTTCTTTAAGCGTGACTTGGATTTTACAAAGAGCAAAATAAATTTTTCAGCTGCCGGTTCAAATAAAGAAAAATCCAGGGTTGGGGTTCAGTATCGCTGGAGGAATTGCAGGAGCTGAAACGGTGAGATTTATATAATTTTCATCCTTTAGAACTGAATCAATCCTAAATTTTTTAAAAACATTTGCTCTCAGTTTCAAAAGCTTCATAATTGATTTTCAATTTCAGGGTATCGTTGTGACTAAAGTAAATCCAGATGGTCCAGCGCAAGGCACTTTGCGTCCAGGAGACAAAATTTTAGAAGTCGATGGAATTGATTTTACCAAATCGGATCACGACAACGCTGTGGCTGTTTTGCGTGCAACTAGCGCCGTTGTTTCCATGATGATTAGTAGACACCAATAGACCTACAAGTAACAAACTTTATATTATGTAACTTTTATCTACCAGAACGAAAAATCAGACTCGCGTAACTTCCAAAATTTCATTTTAGAAGTTAAAGTTGTTCTTTAAAGTAGCTTTATTGAATTTGATGCATTGCAAGGTATTTTAGTTTATTTTTAAAGCAAACGTCCTCTTCTTCATGTCTGTTACTGAATCGTTTCTTCTTCAATATGGGGAAATTGATTTAGAGTTCGTGTAAAATGCATATCAACTCGTAATTTTTAAATATAGAAGATATCAAATATTTTTTACTCCTTAGAATATTTTCTAATTTAATAAATCCACAAATGTTGGTTTTAGAATACAGTTTCGAAATTAACTTAAAAACGTTCTAATGTTATAAATGGAATTCTACATTTTTAATAGAATTTTTTCGGAGTGTATTCTCAGTGCCAACAATTGGGTTGTCTTTTTTAACTTAAACAAATTGCCGTTGTTGAAAAGTTGATCATACGTCCGAATTGCATTGTTAACTTCTCTCTGTGAGAGAAATTTCTTAACTATTGAGAAATTTTGTTGTAGACGCACATTTATGTGAAAATGTAGCAAACTCGTTTGCAACTAAACGAAAAATTCCTGCTTGCACTACAGTTAAAAATTTGAGAAACGAAAGAGAATATTCTTCTACTAATGCGTAGTAATTTTACTAAATAATATTATAATAGTGACGCATTGTTATAAAACTCTATTAAAATCCCCAGGAAGATTTTAATAGAGTAGACGATATCTTTTTCATTTTCATTGCTCAATATCTTTTAAGTTTTGTTTATTTTTAAGTTCATAGAATTCGTTACTGACAAAGCTACATTATAAGCTTTTATTTTTTTTTATTTCCCTTTTATTTTTAACGTTTCGTTACACTTAATCGGTTATTTCCCAGTGTGTTTTAATTCAATTTTGCAAGATATAGAGAAATTAATAGCACGTGTTTTTTAGAAAATACTTGTATAAAAGTAGGTATTTATTAAAAATGCAAGAAATTAGTTATGGTTAGAGATTTATTCTGAATAATGTTAGTAGTAAATCATAGGGTGAATATCGAAGATTATCGTTGATATTGTACCGCCGTTTTTGTGATTGTACAATGCGAGGCAAATAATGAACGAAAATTTCAGGATTCAGATGTGAATGTGAATTATAGAAATGGTGAATAATAAGCGATATCAACAATGAATTCGGGAACGCTGCTTATAATTAAAATCAATATCTGACTGGTTAGATGCTTTTAAATTAAATTTTGATTTTGGGAATTTCCATATAAATCGTTTTAAAATAAATGCTCTGAAATTTAAAATTTGAATTCCATTCTTTTGATTGTTAATGATATTCGGTTAATCAGTATGCAATGAAAATGAAATATCTGGTGTATTTTAAATTTGAATTTCATGAAATGCAAATATATATTTCATTTTTTGCTGGTGATTCCAATTTACAGAAATAAAGATCCAGTCAGAGATTCAATGAATTGAATAAAAATTTATATTGTTCTGGAGAAAACAAAACAATTTAAAATACAAAGTAAATTTCTTTAAGAGATTTAAGAAACGGGTACGAACAAGGAGCACTCTCTAATTTTTGTAATTAGACCAGTTTTTTTAACTATTATAAAATAAGATATCAAAAGGACTACTAAAAGTAGATACAATTTTTCCATGCAAATTTTAGTCTCTGTTAATAGAAAATCAGTATTGCATCTTTTGTATCGTATTTTTCACGCACATTTTAATTCATAGGATTTTATATCGTTTTTATCTTTTTAGATAACGTTTTATCGAACTTTTTTACTTTAGTTTTCCTAAGTAATATAAATTGGTTATGGCCATACTAGACTAAATATAGAGTTCCATTCAAGATTTTTTAAATGACCAGTCTTAAAGAATTTAATTCCTTATTGTAAATTTTTAATGATAAAGATACAAGATTTGAACTTGTCTTTAGTTTTGGATACTTTAGTATGTATTACAAATATTTATAAAAATTTTTACAAGTGTTTACAAATGTATTTACTTAAAAAGTAAAAAATTACTGAGGAAGAACTTTTTATTATCTTTGTATTTATGTATATCATCATCACAGAACAATTTTTGCGTTATTATAGATAATTTCTTTAGAAATATTGCGTGTTCAATTTACAGAGAATTATTACTCCTAGTCATATTAAATGAATTGTAACTTTTAAGAGATTTACGTTCACATTCATAATCAGAATTGTATCAGAAATTGAATCAGAACTTTCAGCACTTTTGAATTTACTGATTGCACAATTTTAATTGATCGTTGATTATAATCATCGATTAATAATTCTGTAAAATTTAGTTGAAATTACTTGTGCTTTAATTCAAACGACGAATATTCTTTTAGAGAAAATATGTCTATGAAAAATGTTGGTATTTTATAATTTAAGGGTAAATTATTCTCGTGTAAATGTCTTTCAGCGCGATCAGTGTTGCGAATTGTGAGGATTATTGACGTACCCACTTTCATAATCTTCCATGCCACCATGCCCCTACTTTTCAATTTGTAGATGTTTCTATTCATCCATTTCCTTCTCAAGTGTAAAACTAAATTTAGAGTGGATGAAAACTAAAGCGAAAGATTTAATTGTAAATATTTTTAAATCGCGACTGCACATTGTATGTATACATACACCGTTTCTAATGTTCTGAACAGACTGACTATATATCATATATTTTGTATCTAACTAGTACATACTTTGTTAAAAAAAAAACGTAACAACCGTGTACATAAAACTGAATAAAAATGTCGAGATTTAAATCGAATAAATCCATTTTAGTTTTCAAAATTTGAATAATCTTCTTTATTAAAAATTTTTTATAAAATAGGATTTCTTCGTCGAGGAATTAGTGCCTACAAAAAAATTACTTGCAACTTTATCAATTTTAAATTACTAAGGCCAGTAGAAGTGGATTTTCTATGTAATGTTTCCATTGATTGGAGAACTTCGCCATTGTAACACCATCTACAACTCTGTGATCGGCAGACCAGCTAACTGACAGTAGATTGACAGCTACCACAGAATCTCCTTCACCAAATCGGGGTAACTTTTGTATTTTTCCAACTGCACCTATCACAATCTGGGGTGATAGAATAACTGGTTTCATATAAGTTCCCCCAATCTGAAATTAAAAAAGATAAAGAACTTTATATATAAAAATATATTGAACCTTTTAGAACAATTTTGTATTCCATAAAAGTAAAGATACTAAAGATAAATATTGTTCTTCTATCACCCTTCCATTTTCAATGTAAATATTCTTTATAAGAAAAATCAGTGTTGTTTTCACAGTAAGTAAAACTAAAAAAAGAAAAAAATATATTTTGCGAATGGATCGATAATTTTACTGTGCGTGCAGAAAAAGACTGACGTGTTGGATAACAATTTTAAGCGATTAGTGACTAAACCTTAGCTTCTCTAAAGCATATCGATTTTTTGAACGCTCTGCATTTTTACTTCAAGGAAAAACATGTTCATTTACTATAAACTCAATTTACGATTATGACAACAAAACTAATTTTATTACTAAGAATATTTAAAAATTGATGAATGATAATTGTCCTATTCTGGCAAAAGTTTCAATAAACAAATTATTTTAAATAAAACAATTCTTTTGCTTCCTCATAGAGGACTAAATGTATGAAACTTCTGTCCAATGGTATTTCAAGGTATTTTTTTAAATTTGTTTACTAATAAAATGTTAATTTGAGTTGTTTCAGCTTACAGTTCCAATATTGGACAAGCAGAAAGTCCCGCCAGTGATGTCGTTGAAAGGGATCGAGGAGTTTCTGCCAAGTTCCTGTAGTCTGTTCAACTCTTTGGCAATTTCCACAATACTGAGATTCTGGACGTTCTTTATATTTGGCACGACTAAACCTTCGGGAGTATCCATTGCAATACTTATATTGTGCTGTTCGACCATCTTAACAGACTGCGATTCCTCGTCAAGCCAACCATTTAGATGAGGGAACTGCTCGAGAGCTTTTGAAGCTGCTTTCAGGAAAAAAGGCATGTAAGTTAAAGAAATTCCCTCTTTTTTTAAAGCGTCTTTAACTTCCTCTCTACAGCTCATCAATTTCGTCACATCGCAATCGTCGCTGTAGGTGAAATGGGGAATGCTCTAAAAAATACAAAAATTAAGGGCGTTAGACCCAAGTGTTAAGCTCAAAATTCCATTCTCCATTTTACTCAACGAAAATTATAGATAAATATTTTTTCGCTCTGTAGCGCTAATCTTTTTTCAAATACAAGACTGCATACAGAGCGATAAAATATTTAATTTCGATATTTTTTCCATAAAACGGAGAATTCAAAATCTAACTTTAAAATTCAATATTTTCCAACATTCTTAAACTTCATTCAAATAATAAATATAGAAAGTTTGTCTATAAAGTTGGCTACAAAATACGATTTCACACCTGAAGAGATAACGTGAAAGCAGAATAAGATTTCTATAGGCAAGAAATATTGAAGGCAAATCGAGTCCATAAAAATGTATGATAGGAGGTGTCTATCTATATAAGAGTCAATTTACCAAAGCTTTTGTCATCGTTTTCCACATGTGCTTAGCGTATCCTTTGACAGGAGCCACTTTTCCACTATCTTTCTCCTCCTCAGCATTTTCGATGTGACCTTTTAAGTGAGCTAGTATGTCTTCTTTTAAAACTCTTCCACTTCTCCCAGTAGGTGTGACGTCTTTTAAATTAATATTATTTTCCAGAGCAATCCTCCTCACTGCTGGAGTAGCTAGAACTTTTCCCAAGAGGTTTTCATCACTCGTGACGTCTTTGGGAAAAATCGAAATTCGATCCATTTCCGGCTTCCCCTTAGGTTGGTGCTCATGGGCATTTTCTTCTTGACTGATCTCATTGTCAAATTGCTCCTCGAGCTCTATGTCTACCAAAGGATTTCCGACGAGAGCGACGTCGTCAATTTTATAATGCAGAGCCTTAACTAGACCATCGTAACGACTCGTGATCGTTACAGAAGCTTTATCGCTTTGTACTTCACAAATGTTATCGAACTGGGACACCCTGTCGCCAGGCTTGATGAACCTTTTAGCCAAATTAGCAAAATTAAGCCAATTAATCATTCAGAAGTATAAAGTTATTATAAAAAAGTTAAAGTTATTCAGAATATAAGGTTCATTTCAAAAATCCAAATATCTTTTATACAACTTGTTACAACTTCAAAACTGGAAAGGACCCCATAATGCGCATCACACTCTTATTGGTAAATACCACACGTAAGGAAAATTGATCAGTACCCCATCAAGATTAAAAAAAACTATTCTGGATTCGTTATTTGCTATATTTGATTACTTATAGAGTTAACTTTCTGAAAATAAAAATCCTGTTGTAAAAAAAGGTAATAATTACATGGAAACAAGTGGTTTTAAGGAATTTTTATCCATTTTTTTGTCCATAAATTCCTAATTATTTAAAATATCTTTATTAAAAGTAGACGTTCCTACCAGAGCCTCGTCAGAACCCCATTTTAATTAGGGCTGCACGGGATAACTCAAACTTTTTATACAGAGGTGGGCTAATACGTAAAGAAAATAATTTTGTAAATCTTGATAAATATGTCTATTTGTAAGAAAATGTATCCTTAGATCATTAAGTTTTATTTACCATTCTTTCACTGTGACCTCTCGGATTCCCTCGCCAATATCCGTTAATTTATATGGTACTATTTTTCCTTGTCGAAACGAAGATAAAATAAGAAAACGACAATTTTTTGTAAAACTACTTTGAGGAAAAACGTAACGAGCTGCTCGGTGCCTGAAATTAAAAAAACATTTGAACAATTTTTTCCTCAAAAGGAAACACTCGGTCTAAAACTGCCATTATTAATTTTAATATGTCTCTTTTCATATTAAATATAATAATACGAGATTAAGGGCGCGTGTTTTGTCTTTAGAAACTGAAATGACAATTTAAATTCTCGCGCCATATAAATTGACCAATCAGGTTAGCGCACTACGCATGAAGTTAGCTGAAAGGTGACGCAATGTGAAGTTGTCTGAAATCCATGTCTTTTTTAGAAAAGGATTGTTATTTTTAGTTAGTTATTGTTAGTTATTGTCGTTATTGTATTCGGCAAATTTTGAAGATTTCTTGAGACTAATGAGATGCAAGATACTTCCTCAAGATTTATAATATTCTCGTATTTTTATTTATTATTTAAAAATATAATTGGATTATTATAGCCGCGAGAAGCGCGAGAACATGATCGATAAATTTATATCTTTCAGCCAAACGATCTTTGCTTTGCTTATGAAGGTAATAAAAGAAATCCGCAAACATATTATTGAGTATGTATAGGCAATACTCAATAAAAATGATAAATAATCTGTTCCAGGTTATTTATACATTATGTGTATGTAACCTAGTTTTATAGTAATAATGCCTTCAATTTCTATTGATCTATAGACTTCAGGCATCTTTTTCCAAATTTTTGTTTCTTGAATATTTTTGACAAAAATTCTAGAGAATGGGTTAAATTCACTTTGTTTTCACTGAAAATCACGAAAATAATTCGATCTACTGTTAATTGCGATAATTTGATTTCTAATTATTTTCTTTTCAGAATCTGATGGAAACTGCGTTTGCTGCAAACTAAACTGTTATTTCTGCAAGTAGTAAGTCACTTTTCCAATTTCTTCAGTCTTTAATCATGGTAAGGAAAGAATATTCCAAAAATAACTGAAAACAAGTTGCAATTTATTTTTCCAAGTTTCATAGTGACAAGTGGATTTTTCTCAATTTAAAAATTTAAATTTAAATTACTTTTTTCATGCTCAGGTTTCTCGAACTTTTTTCCACTTAAATTACATTCTCAAAATTACGAAGTTTAAGAAACCCTATATTTTAAAATTGAATTTGAAATAGGGAGAGATTTTTTGAACATCCTAATTATTACTTTTACTGAGGGAAAAGTGCTGGGGATGAAAATTTATCTCCGGTGTAATAATTTAATCACACTCTCTTTTATAATCGACTTAAAAACGTTGAGCACAAATCAAATTAAGTGGGCCGTTGCTGGAAGAAAAATGAGGGTCTATATCAGACGACCCCTGAAAATAAAAGGTGGAAACTTGTATACAAAACGAACAAGCTTCTTTTTCAGTTTTGCAATTATAATGTTTAAACACTAAACATTAAACATCGATTAAATGGATAGTTGATAGTCTTTTAACCATTTCATCACTATAATTATATGATCTTTTTTAAAACATAATTTAAATAATTTATTCTTTAAAATTAATCATTAAGAATTTGCAATGCGAATAAAATTGTCAAAACTTTTGGTTTATTTGCTCCCGTCGAAAAACTTTACAAATATCCATTAGGGTTCAAGCAGTTGCTCTCACAGTCTTGGATGAGTAACGAGTTTTGCAAGAAAACTTTGTCACGTAACTTAGCATGCTTCGGGAATCTGTACCGGTATGAAAAATATGTTGATTTTCGTGAAAAATATGTGTCGTATGAATACTTGTCCTCCGGTGTACGAGGCTGGAATATAGGCATATATTTTCATTAAAAGTAGATTTATTAGGTTTTGTATACCAGGACCTCGGGGTGGCGCATTCAATCGATAAACATGTAACTATGAAAAACGCGTTTTTGATGTTAGGAAGAAAAACATTTAAAAAGCCAAATTGGGCTGAAGTATCAGATGTCTAAGTCAGGTGTTTCTAGGAATTTCAAGAAATTTCAAGGAATTTTAAGAGATTTCCAAGTTTGTCGTAAATTTGAGATATATATTAAGAGATTTAATAAATTTTAAAAGATTTCCAAAGATTTTTAACAGTCTTTAAGGAATTCAAGAACATTGTTTACATTTTAAAATTACTTGACAATTTTGAAACTCATTTAAATTGTACCGAAATTCCTTTAAAATTCTTTAAAATCACTTAAAATCATGAAAAATATCTTGAACTCTTAAATATTTTGAAAATTCTTATACACCTTGGAATTCTTTTAAAATCTTTTGAAATTCATTTACAAACTCTGAATTTTTTAAATCCCTAATTTTTTGAACCCCATGAAAATTCTTATATTCTTTGGAATTCTTTAAAAATATTTTGAAATTCTTTTAAATTACTTGAAATCGCTCAAAACAAATCAAAAAATCGCTCAAAACCCTCAAAAACACTTTCAAATCTTTTGAAATTCATTTAAATCCTTTAAAGTTTTTGAAAGTCTCCTAAAGTCCCTTTAATTCCTTAAAATAACTTAAAGTCTCTTGAAATACTTTAAAAACCTCATCTAAAATTTTAAATTACAAAAAAATAACAAAATCTATATTTTTTAAAAACATGGTCAATAAAAGGATTATAAGATATGAAGAAAAACCATATGACAAACTTTTGTTTTGCTTTTGTATGAGGGACAAGATTAAAGAGAAGTTGGTAATGAATAAGATATTTAAATGTAGATATATTTCCGATACATATTTAGATATTTCTTGTACATCAAGAAAACCAAGAATATCTGGGAATATTAAAGGAATATATATGGAAATATTAGTGAGTTTATCAGGAATATCGAAGTGACCGACCCCTCGAATAAAACTGAATCGATATTTTAAATAACTCCTTTCCCCCTAAGCAGCAGATAATTTCGCATTTGTGTAAACTGAAATAAGACGCTATTACGTAAGTTAATCAAACGAGATAAATATTACGAAAACTAAAATTTGACTCACATTTTTAAAGTCTGAACTAAAGATTCAGATCAAAATATCCAATATCCATTCTTAGAATTCACTGACATATTCAATTGACCTCACTAACAGTGAAATTATAAGCAGTCGATGTGTAAAATCCATTTGGTCGATGAGTTTCTTATCTTCCGGAATATGAATGATGATTAAACGACATACTGAGATCACAAACACTGATAAAATATTGATGAAATAACATGCGTTACGCTCGGAATAATCAACAATGCTAAAATCCACCGAACGCAGAAAAAAATATAGTATTCGCTCCGTTTTCACTTCTCTGTTCTCTACTTAGTAACTAACTGAACACAAATGTTTATTCAAGGGAAATGATATTATTATGCTGTTTCTTTAATCGTGATTGCGCAAACTAAAGTCAATAACACTGATAACAGATTCACTGACATGAGACCCGAAATACGCTTTCGATAACATGTTAATTATTATACATAGTTATTTCCATGTTGTTTCCAACCGATTTTTTCACCAAAATTTTAAACGCAGAACAGAAATATAACAATTTTTTTTTAACAATTTTTTTTAACAATTTTTTTTGTGGGAGCTTGCGTGCAGGTGAAATAAGAACAGGACAAAGTGTTTACCTGAATTGCTAGCTAAACCTTCGACGAGTCTCGGAAATTCTGAAAACTATTTTAAAGAAATAATATAAAATAAAATAATAATAATAATAAATAATAATAATAAACGGGATTTGATATTTAATCGATAGATTGAAATATAAAATTAATAATTGCAACAGGTGGTCACTACAAATTAAATTTTTGTGGATTTTAAAGGATTTCAAGAGATTTCTGGGAGTTTTAAGAAATCTTAATGAATTTTAAGGGATTACGAATAGGTTTTCGGGAAATTTTTTTGCTTTTCTTCTTTCAACTTCAAGTCATTCAAAAACCAGTTAGATTTGCAACAATATATATATTATAAAGAAACCCTTTTGAAATTTTTCTATTGAAAAATGATTATCGAATCGTTTTATGGGGAAAAAGATTTGAAGAAATAAGCCAGCATTTTTCTTCTTAAACATTCCTTTATTTCCCAATTTGTTCTCCAATTCCTCGTGAAATTCTCAAAAGCTTAACTCCTTTTTTTGTGTAAGAAAATTGACTCGAAAGCTTTCTATCGTAAAAGTTGAAAAGAAGCTTATGTATAAGGACTACGGGGAAAATCACGAGAAATTGAAAAAAGGGGATGGCATGGCACACAATACATTTCTAATATATCAATGTATTATTAACAATAACAATACTGTATGAGTGATATGATATGACAAAGACTTATGACATTCGCTTCACAAATATATGAATAATGATAATGTCCTGAAGTTACGAACGTTCAAATAAAGTATTTTTTCTTAAACACAAATTGACATCATAAATTTATTTACGGGTTATTTTTAATATTCAAACAAATACTTTAGCACTTTTTTTAATTTAATGAATAATCAAAAAAATTCTTTCAATTAAACGTTCAGAACTTTAGGCAAATATAATGATAATGGAATTCGGCTCAAAGTCTTTTTGTTAATTTCGTAAATTAATTAAAATTTTTTAAGTAAATATACAGCTGATAAAAAGAAGAATAAATAAAACAACACATTACTACAATATAAATTTTTCAACAACATGCAAACGTAATATTTACTACAATAAATATTCTTATGTAGAAATGAAATTAATTAACTTTTCCTTATATTCGTTAACTTTGTATTAAAACACTGTCGCGAACATTGTAACAATTTAATCCCATTTATGGGAAGCAATTTTATATATGGACCTTTATGAATCTGAGTCCACAGAAATTTTAATGAAATATCACATTAAGTCTCAAAGTAGGATATACGGGATCTCGGGTATATGGAATCATAAGTAGCTCTGAAAATGTAATAACCCATCAATGTTGGGCACGTACTGGACCAGATATTAACTTTTAAGTGATCCCCTATTCTCTCAGAATAGCGAAGGAAACTTTGAGTAGGTATCAGTGAAATGGAAATTTCAAAATAAACACAAATATACATTAAAATATTCCTTTTTAAAAAGAACACGCAATCTTAATAAAATGTTTGCTTCATTTTCGAATTCATTTTTTTTTATTATTGCCTTTTTTAAAAAGATTTTTCGATTGAATGTAGAATGTTTTAAAAATTGCATTATCAAAATTTAATAAGTTTAAAGTAAAAATATATTATCGATTTATCGATGACATTCGATGAAAATAAATTTCTGGTCTATAGTATATTTGCCTCACACTTAAAAATGTTTTTCAAAATTGTTTTATTTCTTTACTTCATTTTTTTCAAACGTTAACAGTTTTATATTTCAAAATTAAAATTGACAACAAATAAAACTATTTAAAATTTATGTACTTAAAATTTTCAACAGATCCTTATAGAATTTAACAAAAACGTTCTGTAACATGTATTTTAAAATAATTAAAGTAAAAGTTAATTGATTGCCACTCATTAAACGCAATGCTCGTGTTTCTCTATAATTACTGTACAATTTGCATCGGACGTTAAATTGACGATCTGAATAATCTGTTCTGGTCCTAAAACATCTTTTGAAGTTGCTGAGTCATAAAACCTACAAGAGGGGTGATTTACCACGTTAAGTGTTCCAAGTTTCAACTTCGTGGAACCTACATTTTCAAAAGTGTGCAATTACCGTTCCTTTACCTCCTTTCGATATAGGTATACGTCCCAGCTAAAAAAGTATGAAAACTCAGTTTTTCGAGCAAAATCACAAAAACCTGTATTTCGCTCCCTTTTTAATATATGCGTACTTAGCTTTTGTAATTAAAACTATTTCAAACTGGAAATTAATTAATGACAAATATTAATTAGTGTCGAATATTAATTAGTGACGAATATTAATTAGTCATCGATTCTGATTTATGATTCATATTAATTTTATAATTTTGTAATCTTAGAGCCGATTTTAATGAATTTTTATGAAAACTACGGTACAGTACACACTTTTTGAACGATCACTTGCAGTCTCTATTTTTATCGCATAATTCTTATTGAAGATTCCGATGGTCTAGTATTTAGTATTATTTGTAAGAGTTTTTTTTCTGCACTTAAACGCGCACTATATGTTGTGAAGAAATACTGTTTGGCAAATTTTACAAATTTCAATACCTCGATCAAACAAATCGAGATAAATATCGAACGGCATCGTCTCTCTCTCTCTTTTTCTCTCTTTCGCACACACGCATACACAATTACACACAGGCACACCGTCTCAAATGATATATATTATAGAATATATTATCACGAGGTTTAAAGTTGAGCTATTTGTTCTTTGTTAAGTAATTTGTTTGAGGCGTTCGACGATAATGAGATTTCAGTCACACCCACAGATGTTTGCACTGCTGCTGTTAGTGCAGACTGCAAAGGAATAGTTTCTTTTATCATCTCACAACCCGTATCTGAAACATAAAAAATAAAAACCTTCATATAAAGAAAAAAATATATATATATATATGTATATATATGGTATATACATATATGTTTTGAAATGCGTGCTCTCTACACTTTGATAATATGTTAATTAAATCACAAGCGCTCTTGCATAAACTCTTTCATTGCGCCCCCTTTCAAAATAAAAAATATCAATATTGTTTCTTTTTTCGAAATTTTCAGTGAAAACAAAGTTGAGGGATTTTAGTAGATTTCAAGGAATTTTGAAAAAAAATTAACAGTTCGTAAGAGACTTTCAATCATTTAAAAAAGTTTTAAGTAATTCAAAAGATTTAAAAAGATTCAAAAGATTTAAAAAGAATTAGTAAGGATTCAAAAGGATTCAGAATAATTTAAAGCATATGAAAGAATTTTAAAAGATTCAAGTAAATCAAAAGGATTTAAAAAAATTTTAAAGAATTCAAAACTGAATTTGACTGAATTAAAACTGAATTCAAGCAATTTTAGATTTTGAGGAATTTAAAAAAATTTCAAAAGATGGGGAACGTTTAAAAAATGTTAAGAAATTTCAAGTTGATAACAGGTATGGGAAATAATTATTTATAAGATAATTAGGAGTTCTCGACAAGGTTCATTAACTCGAGGGTGTTTCAATTTCGTTCGGGTAGTGGGAATTATTACCGATTGTAATATTACCGTTTTGGGTAATATTACACTCGAAGGTTTGTTTGAGGTTAGCGGTTTACATTTCCCAATGGGTCACGACCGTTTAGGAAACAAATCAAGGGAGAATATTTCAAGTGGTAATATTACCGTTTTGGGCAATATTACCGATTAAGGGATTGTTTGTAGTCACCGGCTAGTGGCTTTTTAGAGGGTTATGGTCGTCTCCTAAAAGGCATGAATATGTAGGGAAAAAGGGATAATTCCTCGTTTTAGGAATTTGGTAGCCCTAAAAAGGACCAGTTGGTTTTGGATTCAAAAGGTTGGCAGGAAACAGAGGAGATTCGATGACCCACGGTGATGAGGAAATCACAGGCGTTGCTGTCACTTAAAGTGACAGGTCGTTTTCTCTGTCCGGGTTGGATGGTGGGAAAGAGACTTCAAGGTCTAAGGGGTCTATTCCCAGAAGAGAGGTCCAACCTGGAGGAAGCGAGTGGTCATCCGGACACCATTCAGAAAGGGAATCACATTTAGTTGGTTTTGGTGAGGAGGGTGGAGTCGCAAACCAGGAGTGCCTTCCTGGACTCAAGTCCAGGTAGGGGGTGGCAGTGTTAACTGGATCAGGAAGCCGGATGTGTCTTGGGGGAGTCACACTCTGCTGTCCACTTTCGGAGCTGGGAGTGACAGGTCCAAGGCTCGTACTGTTAGTGGGAAGTGGTGGAAACCAGTTAAGCGGGACTGTCGTTGGAGAACCTTGCTGGATTCTGTAGATGGCGTGAGTTTGATTGAGGGACAGAAGTTCGTACGGGAGATAAGGATTTGGAGATCCGAATCTCTGGGTTGTTAGGATGGAAGCCGAAGTCCTCCTGGTCCTCGACTTTCGCTCTCGTAGTCCTCTTCTCTGTCTCTCTCTCTCTTCTTGTAGATCGTGCTGAAATGAAGACATGCGCGCAGGATACCAATGAAGGAAGTACGGAGGCAGTTTGGATTTTGTCTTAGAAGGTTTTTTATTCCGTAGGTGCTTACACGATGGTTGCTCGGGAAGGACAAGTGCCGTTTATTCTTTACGGCCTATCTTTATAATAGTCGGCCCGGGTACATAGATTTCAGCGATTGGCTCCAACGAAAAGAGAGGGGATTTCGCAACGGTGATTGGTTTTTCTCTAAAGAGTAGGATAATCTCCGTTGTGTCGCTAAAGTGGGAGTATTGCCGAGTATCGCAAGAGTGGGGTTGTTTTCAGAGCGTCCCTGTGATTGGTTCGAGACCAAAAACGAAGGGATAGTGAGTAAATTAACTATATTAGGGAGCGCGGATGATGTAGAGAGACCTAGGCGAATTTAGAAGGGTTAGTGAGTGAATTAACTATATTAGGGAGCGCGGATGATGTAGAGAGACCTAGGTGAATTTGTTGGACTTAGAAATATTTTCGATCTTCCTATGGAAGATCGAAAACATTTCCAAGTCTTTTGACAGGTGTAGGTTAGGATGCCCAAGCTGGTTAAGAATAATTAGTGATACGAGGGTTTTATTTAAAAGCAATATTTGCGGATATCAAAGTGATTTTGAGAAGAACTCCAAGGGTTTGAAATAAAGATTTTAATACTTCACAGGAATTCAAAAGAATTCAAGATCTAAAAAAATTTAGAGGATTTTAATTTCAAAGAATTGGAACCGGTTTAAAAATTTTAAAGTGATTTCAAAGAAGATTTTAAAATAGGTACATTTAAAGAGAATTTCTAAATAACAAATGATTTTAAGGTATTTAAAGTGATTTCGAACTATTTTGGGAGATTTCGAGGAATTTTAAAGAATCTCAATGGGTTTCAAAGGATTTCAAAAAATCTCAAAGGATTTTCAGATAAATAAAATACTTAAGAAATTAAAAAATTCTATTAAAAATTCTATTAAAATTTTATTAAAATTTTTAATAAAATTAAAATTCTACAAAAATTTGTTAAAATCACGAAAATTCATTGAAATCCTTCAAAATTCCACCACAAACTTTAAAATCCTTTAAAATCTGTTAAAATGTTACAAAATATTTTATTGTAAAAATATCTTGGATTCCCTTAAAATTCCACATCATATAAAATCACTTAAATCCTTTAAAATCTTTTAAAATTCGTTAAGGTAATATAATGCTTTAAATAAAATGAATTTTTCTTCCTTCTAATCAATTTTTACCCAACGTAAAGGTAGTTCAATAATCCGATGCTCTACAAAAGTCGTCGGAGGAGCTCTTAATTAATCCGGTGAGCAACGTGCAAAGTAATGTCAGACAGTTTTTAAAAAGACAAAGCCTTTCTTCTTCTTCCGTGCTGTGAATTTTATTAGCTTCTCTCGGTAATTACTCGAAAGCACTGAATTGAACTCACTCTAATTACTTTAAAAATGACTAATTATCAACCTGTGTATAATTATAACTTTCATACAAAAGCATACTCAATCTCACAGTATTTTTTATTCTTAATTTTCTTTGCTTCCTCGATGATGCTGTTATTAGGACTAGGTAACTCAAAACCGAACTCAGTTATTTCGTGGTGACTTTCAAGTTAATTTCTCGTCCACAGTTAAAAGCTCTCCTCGGGCTTCAAATTGAAATACATAGGTACAACATATAAATCATGCTGCATTCACAAAACTAAATAAAAGTGTAAAAAGACAAGTTGAAAATGATTTAATTTAAAAATCGTTCTCTAAACTGTTTTGTTACTAAAATTTATAATATATATATATAGATAATATATATAAATATATATTATATATATGTATATTATAAATTTGTAGTGTATATGTACATATATATACATTACAGTTTTTTATTGCAATGTATGTACATATATATTGCAGAGCTCTATGATAATATAATTTTATGGCCACCGAGAGGGCATAAATGTATATATATATCCACTTTATTTGGAAACAGATATAGGAAGAAAGGGGGACAGGAAAATTGGTAGATCGAGATAATCTGCAATTACGCAAGGCTTTTGGATAGACTATACTGGATGTGAAAAATAATTAGTTGAAGATAATTCCCTGAAAAAGAATGATAAACTTAGAAAGAAAATAGGCATTAAATTGTTATTTAGTACGTATTAAAATAATACCAATATAATAATATAAAAAAGCTATAATACTCACATTTGGACACCGAAGAAGTACCTGCGCTGCTGCTTTGCTTCTTGACTGTGCTGCCTCCCATCGTTACTTTTCCTCTAATGTTCTTGTCTGGCTGGAAGATGATAATGTAAACTTTGGGAGAATAGAGGCAGACTAAAGTCACTGAAGCACTTAGGCTTATAGCTACACAAAGCGTGGTAATTTGTGTCTCATGGGCATTTCCAGTGCCGAAGTAAATCGGCACGAAAGCGAGCCAAATGATGCATGTCGTGTACATAGTAAATCCGATAAACTTGCTCTCGTTGAAGTTTTCCGGAATCTTTCTGGTTTTGACGGCATAGATGGTAGATACGAGGATTAAGGTGGCGTTGTAAAGTTGCGAGAATAGGAAGCTCATGTCCTGAATATTGCATTTGAGGATCACTTCCTTTCGATCTGGGTACCAATAACGGGTACCTGGAGGTTCCACGATCATCCAGACTAAGGTCAGCACAACCTAAGAAAGGATAACAGAAAAGGACGTCGAGAATTTAGAGTAGCTATTATTTCCACAGATGATGTTGTGATTACTAATGTCGTATAAAAACTGATATGGTTTTTATAAATAGAAATATGTTTTTAGAAATAGTCAAATATATGGTACAACTTGAGTTATTATTGCTAGTTTACCCAAAATTTGCAAATAATAAAAAAGTAACTTTCCATTTCTCCCTCAGTATATCATAATGAAAATTTCCAAAGTTTTCCATTATTTTCTTCACGTGAAATACATGGGAAACTTTGAGTTTAGAGTGAAACCTGTTAAAGTTGTTTGCGTGAGATAAACTTTAGGATGCATCTTTAATTCAGATACTCCCGCCAAACTAGGTCGTGGGAGTGCAATAATTAAAAAGAAAAGTCACTACAACAGCAGATCTCTGAGCCAGCTTTCTTGAAAAAGTATAATATATAGCTAACCTGAAAGGCAATTAGAGCAGCAGCAATGCAGACTTGGGAGGTAGGACTGATGTATCGCAACCTCACGGCAGACCTCGTTGCTGAGTCAAAGATCCTTGCAATCCTGTTTGTCTTTGTCAGCAGAGCACCATAAACAGCACTAAAGCTGACCCCAACACCAAATCTTTGGAGGATGCATGTGGCTGTTGTGGGGGTTGCCAGAAGGAGGAATGTGTTCAAATAACACACCAGAACTCCGGCCAGGAGGATAAGCGTTAATTCTCTTCCGGATGCCCTGACCACTGGGGTGTCTCGATGCTTGAAGAGCAATCCTGCCACACCAAGGGTTGTCACGATTCCCAAACAGGATATCACAGCTGGCACTATTGCGAATGCACTGGTCCACTTGATATGCTTGATGGGCAACTGGTAACAGCCTTTCTTATTAGGATGTGGCCATCTTCCTGGGCCACAATCCTTGCATGTCATTTCATCAAAGACATACTCATACTCTTCGCATTGGTCACATACCCAGCAACAAGTGTCACCCTGTTGCTTCTTAATCATCCCAGATTCGCAGGGTAATGAGCACGCTGATATCGGGATGTCTTTGGCACCTCGTGCCCATACGAGTTCATTTGTTTGCATCTCAAGGGAACCACCACTTACCCACCTGCCCACCACCTGGAAATGAATCAGAACAAGTTTGGATATGAATAATTCAGGAATATGATTTACGACAGAAGTCAATAATTGATGTTATTGCTTATAGGGCAATTTTTTAAACTAGCTGTGAAGTTGTATCGACTTTTGTGTTCATTAAATGAGCACTTTGCTTCCTGTGGAAGCAACTACGATAATCTGGAAAGTTACAATTGAAAAATCAATTTTTCAAAATTATAAATTTATAAACTAGGATAAAAAATAGGAGTTAATTATGTTTCACCTTGTAGTGATATCCGTTAGGACTGCTGAGGTTCATTTTCCGAAAATTGAGAATCTCATAGCGTGCAAGTCCATCTCCGTGCATGTCGAATTTCACCTCACTGCCAGCAGCGTCTGTAACATAATTACAAAGCAAAAGTTTCAAATTAAATTACAAGCTTGCAATTTAAAGTCTGAAACTATAAGACAAGCTCTTAAACACTAAACACAGAGACTAAAGCTTCACAGTCTTTGGAGTGTTGTTAAACTCAGATCACCTATTCCTACCACTTTGCAAGGTTTACCACGACATTTTATATTTTCTGCACCATATGTACAAAACTCAAGTATATAAATGTAACAAAAGTCTGTTTGCGTCTCTTATTTATAGAATAAATCCCTATCTGCAGATTTATATGAGACCTTGCAACTCTTTTTCCTCGGGTGGTAGAATTATTGCAACCAGTGACCAGACATTTTGTTATCTTGAATGTTTCACCACTGAAATGCTGGGCTTAGAAACTATCCTGTTTTTTTTTCTTTCTTTTCTTGCACTCTCTCCTGAGTTCTGACTATTGTATGTATAATAGCATAGCATCATCATCTAGATGTGGGATATCTCTCTTCCGTTAACGTGACTTACGAACCGTGCTGTACAGAATAAAAGGTTGGATTTCCAAGAGTAAATTATATAGCGAATCTGTTCAACTGGAAGATGATAAAGAGAAAATGATATTTATTGCACATTCTATGTTATCTGGATAGCAACAGAATCGATATTTAGAATATAGTTTTAACCAATTCAGTCGTGTAAACGATCTCCAATATTTACATATTGTCTGTGTGCATAAAACGAATTTTTCATATTTACATATGCAAATTAAATGAAAATGGACAATAAAAACTATTTCTGGCGAAAAATATATTTCCTCGACCTCGGGTTTTTGTCGGAATAAACTAAACTACCTTTTTGTTAAATGAACAGGCTGATCACTGGGCCGAGAAATGACCGCGAATATGTGTCTGGACCAGGAATTTTTTTTATATTTTTATAATACTGCTTTGAAAAATGGTTTAAAACAAAAGTCGAGCTAAAATGGGGCAAATAATAACGTAAAAATCACTTAAAATCATTTGAAATTTTGGGTAACTCCTTAAAACAACTTAAAATGCTTTGAGATTCCTTAAAAGTCTGTGAATCCTTAAATGAAATCTTAAAATTATTTTAAAAGTCTTTTAAAATTTTCTAAATAACTTAAAAATTACTTAAAATCCCTGGAAATCCTTTGAGATGCTTTACAATTTTTTAGAATCACTCACAATATTCTTTAAAATTAGTAAACCTCTGAAAATCTCTTGAAAATCTGTATAATCAGAAAATAACTTAAAATGCTTTGAAATTCTTTGAAATGACAAAATTGTTTGTAATTACTTAAAAGTCTTCAAGTGAATTCGAATGATTCCAAGAGACTGTCATTCAGTGACAAATAATTTGTTTGAAAAGTTCAGATTAGGTTTCAAAAGGATAGACAAGTTTTAAAAATATGTTTGAATTTTTATATTCGACATAAAATTTACGTTACAGAAAAGGTAACGCTTTTAATTAACTTTTGTTCTGAAACTGTACGTTTTATTTGCTTACACTAACTTTTCCTTCGCTTGAATAAAATGTGGAGAATAACATTTCGACTCATAAAATGAGCACTCAGCTTCGTTGAATTAAGGGTATAAAACATCGAGCACTTACATCTCGTAGGAATTATATCTACGGTATTAAACTTGCGGTACCAGTTGAACTAGAAATTAAATTAAATTTATGAATTTTTGTTCGTAACTTCGAGTGCCCAGAATTAATTAACGACTACAAAAACGTCACAATTTAATATCACTTTATTGGAAACTAGTTTCCAATAAAGTTGTATAAATTCTAAATTTCCTTTTTCAAATATTTTTTCTCTTATTTAGTAATAAAAAGTGAAGATTTTAATATCAGATTTTTCGGCAAAAAGATGTTGTTCCATTTTTAATCTAATTTGTAATTCTAAGATTCCCGAGTTTATTCGATATTTTGCACGTATCCAACAAGGTATAGTCTAAAACCTGAAAGAACCTCAAGAGATTCTTTTCACTGTTTCCATGAAGTAATGAGAAATTCTTTAGCCGCTGAAAAACAATGAAATGACATTCACTGTAATTACATACATCTGCACGTCAAAATTATTTTCAAGAGGAAAATAACTTCCACCCTGTCGAGACTGAAAATTTTACACTTGATGCCTTTGAATTACATTTTATTTGAAAATATAGAGACCGAACAAAGGGAATCTTTTAATCACATATTTTTTGTTATCAAATCTATGCTCAGGTGACTTTAAAATACAAATATATAAATTGTGAATGTAAGAAAATCCGAGAATTGTTCGGGAATTTTGTGGGTAAAATTTAATAGACTACCCTAAAAATGACAAACGGGATTCGTTTATTTTCAAAAGATTTATTTTTTATAGCACTTGCTTTGCATCGTCTTCAAACTTTTATTACTACTACGTATCGTAAACTTTCGCCTTTACACTTGCCCTATTTTATCTTGATAACATTACAAGGTCATAACAAAACAGAAAATAAATCTGAAATTAACTTCAAGTACGAAAATTGCATTTGAAATTTTCGTTTCAACTTTATAGTATTAATTAAACTGAGACTCGAGATATATACTACATATATAAAATGGAAATGGTTAAGAAAAAGCTTTAACTTTGTATTGTTTCAAGAGATTTTAAGTGATTTTAGGAAGTTTAAAGAGGTTTCAAGTGATTTTAAGGAATTTTTAATGAATTTCAAAAGAATTTCAAAATATTTGTAAGTATTTCAAAAGCACGCGATTATTTTGTTTCAAAAATAACTTTGTTTCAAAAATTGAGTCCGATAAAGGAGTGAATCTCGTTTCACAAGAAAATGAGCCTTCGAAATTGTATAAGAAAGAAAATAGAAAAAGAACTATTTCAAAAAGCGATTACTTATTTTGCAATAACTCGTCGAGACAATTTAGTTAACTTGGAAAAGCAAATGCGAGTGTTAGGTTCTTGAAACATGTTACGTCTCATATTTGCGGCGTATCCATTTACTTCAACTATCCACACTCCACTTACGGCTTGTATTCCGATCCCCCTTTATACTGTCGAGAGTACAAGGATCTGCAATCTTCTCCGAAAAATTTTACCGTTCCCTAACTCTTCCAGAACGCAATCAAATTACATACGAATTTTGGGCAGGAGAATGATCAAATTTCAACTTTGAGTGATTGATTGCTATCTACAAATTTCATGTGAGTGAATCAGCCTTTTCTAAGCTTCTCAACTCAAGATTCCACTCCCTACATTATCGATAAGATTTGTTATTATTTTCGTGGGAAAACTCATCTGTATAAGTGAATTAGAAAATTAGAATCATGAGATGTGGAATTGAAAATTGATTAGATGATGTGCAATATTAATAGATTGCTATTCCTCATTTCCTTTCAGAGATTGTTTTTTCAAATTATTTTACGGATTAGCGAATAATATGTAATAAGAGGGTTCGAAAATCGTTTCGGTCAGATAAAAGAAATACAGAAAATCACTTTTCCATTTGTTAATTAGTATTAACGTTTTCCAAATCAAGATCACACTAGGACCAGGGAAAACTGGTCAATACCCCATCAAGATTAAAAAGCTATTCTGGATTCATTATTTGCAATATTTCATTAGATACTTTAGAATCGAGATCAGAGCTGCCAATTGATTTTAAGGATTTCAAGGATTTTAAAGCGATTTTAAAAGATTTCAGGTGGTTTTAAATCATTTTTTAAGAATTTCTAAACATTTCATGGGAGTTTCAAGATTTTAAAGTAATTTGAAAATTTGTTTTACGCATTTTAAGGTATTTTAAATGATTTTAAAGAATATTGAAGGTTTGACATTGCTACAACCCGTGCAGAAATCTTGATGTGGGCCTAGTAGGGTTCTGGTCAGTTTCCCCTACTTCTGATGTGGCCCTGGTCAGTAAAACTGGTTAGAACCTGACAAGGGTGTAACGCTGTAACTCGCCAATACCCTATGTAGGGGAAACTAGTCAGGGCCTTGTCAGCTTTTCTAGTGAAAGCCTTTTTTAAACAAAACTATAAACGGATTAAAATTATAAATAAAAATTACCTGCTTTTATAAAAAAGGAATTTTATTATATTCAAATATATAAACACTGAACAAAATCTTACAATTAAAAAAAAGGGTTATTATAATAATGTTAATTATAATTATGTGCTCGGAATGTAAAGAAAACTATTTTCCTTGATCACGTTTTTTTCCTCCTCCCTCCCAATCTTTGGCATTAGATAAAACCACGCTTATTGTGTCCAATACTCCTTTTTCTGAGACGTTTTTTTTCGTTTTGTGATCAAAATGTGTTTGAAGAACTGCTTCTGTTTAAAGAAATAAATATATTAATAGTAAATATTTGAGTAAAATAATATCTAATAGAATTCACATTTACAAATTGTATAACTTTTTAACAATAAATTTTTGTATAATCTTACCTGTAACACACCGATGAAAATCATAATTCTTCAACACTAGTTTGTCTCCAGACTGCTTCGTGTTGGTAAAATTCATAGCAATTTCTTTGGAAAAATATCTTATCTTTTATTAAAACTCAATAAATCTCAGATAAAAATATATCGGAACTTTTTACAAAAACACAAATGCGATTGACCAATATTAGGTTATAAACACGAACTGACACGAATTGACACGAACCCGCGATGCGAGCGCTGCGTAACATAAAATGTGGCTTAACGAAAGTACATCTGGCGAATTCCCGACTTGTGGCTTTACCCAGAAACTCTTGTCAAAACCAAATAATGGGAAAATATGTTATCATTTGTACATAAGTATAATCTAAGTATTTTCAAGTCGGAATAATCAGATCATATTATGTTAGTAATTACACATAGTCTTATTATGGTGCCCTATTAGCACCTTATTATAATTTATTTCATTTTATTCAGAATAGAAAAACTGGTCAGGGCCTTGTCAGAACCCTATTTTAAATGGGGCTAAATGGGGGAATTTCTGCACGGGAAGGGTTTAAAATGAGAAAGTTCGTTAAAGAAGAAGTTAAATGATGAAAGGTTTCAGAGAGATTACGAAAGATGAACAGAAACACCAAGAGATTTTAGAGATGTACAAAAGAGCAATAAAATACTCTTCATCCCTTGAAAAGAATTCAACAACTTACCTATGAAAGAGACGTTGAGCAGATATTTCTTGTAGAACTCCCCCTTGTCATACGCAATCATATTATTGCACAACCCCTCAGTTCTTCTGCAGATGTCCTGCTGCAGATTATGCAGTGCCAGGGCGAACGCATAAACCGCATCCCAAACAAACTGCACCTTTGACTCCTGAACAAACCCCATCTCTGGTGTGAGCCTCAGATCAGGTGAACACTCATGAACACTCTTATTCGCAACCTTGCCAACATTCTTCTTCAAAACACACCCAAAAACCTCCTCCCAATACTCGCCAAACCAGGGATTCCTTCTATTATTCTCCGGAGTGAGAGAGGCCATATACTCATTAAACTCAGGAATTTCCTGAGACTGAAGTTCAACAGTGATTGCACCCTCAGCTTCCTCTTCTAAGCCCTCCATCAATTTCATTTGCCTGCCCCAACCATCACTTGCAATCCACTGGAAAGGTTGCGTTAAATTGGACCTCTTGGCAGCTTCCAAAATCTTCCTCGCGTCCTCAGCTCTAGTAAACAACACGACTGCCCTCGCGTTAGGCTTCTTGCTCAGCTTTTGGATAATCATATCAAAGACCTGATCATCAGCTGTGCTCGGAACTTTCTCAGCTGCAGCTATACAGACATTCCTCTCCGTTGCCTCTTTGGTAAACACTTCGATTCCATATTCCCCATATGATCCTTCCGAATAGACTGTGGATACATAGGACCAATTAGCACTTTTGACTACATCCACCAGAGCAATAGACTGATAAGTGTCCGGGGGGACAGTTCTCGCAAAGTAATCAAACCGAGTCTTGTCGCTCAGTGCAGAGGCTGTGGAAGCCGGAGATATTTGGGGGATGTGAAACAACCTCAGTAGATTTGCAACCTGCAGGGTCACAGAGCTGTAAGAACCCCCAACGACCCCAAAAATCGTTCCCGAATTGACAGTCTTCTTGACCCTCGGTAGGGATTTATCGGCACACTCGAGGACACTTAAGTCCAGGTTGGACAAGGAGGCACGCACAAAGTGAAGGCTCTGATTCAAGGCGTATGTGTCTCTACTACAGGTGTCTAGGATATGGACACCAAGGATAATGTGTTCCAGAATCCTACTTTCCTTGTTAATTTGATCAACCGCAAAGAGCATTGCCTCCAAGCGCTGAACCCCTCTGTGGTATATCTTTGGACCACACGCGGAACCACCCTTCTCATGCACCGGAAATAGACCTCCTAGGACCACGTCACCCGGGATCAAGATTGCCTCCCTCTCGCTAGGCACTTTTGGCGACGGGGTCACGTCGACGAATCGCAACATTAACAGCAGATTGGTGACGATGTATGCTGAAACGAGCATTTTAACGGAAACTCCTACTAGTGCCGCTGTGTCTTCAAAGTTAGAAATGGATTGACTCAATTTAGGCTGGAAGCTTCAATTTACGCTGGAAGCTTCAATTTAGGCTTTAGGCTTCATTCTGGCTGAACTTTTATCTCCAAAGGCTGAAATTTTCATTTCTTAAAGAGAGAAAAGCGTAAGAATCTCTCTGGATATTTGATCCTCATGATAGAGGAAATAGAAGGGAGGAGAAAGCTCTCCGGTTTGTAACAACGAGGAGTTCCCACTAATGGGCGATTTTTAATGAATCAGAATCGAATCTCAAGTTTCAAGGGTCTCGAGCCGCTTCGCTGCCTTTGCTGGGGGCTTTCACCCTCCTGACGGACGTGTTGATTCCTGATGAATTTCAGGCGTATCGAATTGTTTCCCTCGAGCTAAAATATTTTCAGTAAAACGATGCTTTCCCGCTGGTGTGTGTGTGTGTGTTATCGATTTAGACTCGAGCGAGGTCATGAGAGGAGAGCATATTATTCTCCGAAGGAATTATTACCGTTGAAACAACAACCTTCTTTTTCTATTGTCGAAGGTCTGCAGAGATAATCGATGGATAAACATGTTGGGTAGATTAGTCTTCAATAGAGATTAGTCTTGACGTTTATTGTCCCCTTTTCTACTCAGATCGACATCTTCTCACCTAAGGCCTATATATCCACCCTAGATTGAATTCTTAATTCAAATGCTAAATCTCATTCCTGATCTAGTTTTCATTTCATCTAATTTCATTTCATCTAATTTCATTTCATCTAATTTCATCTAAACATCAGTTCCCTCTCCCAGCTCCAGTAGCCTTTCCGGCAATCACAAGCCGGAAGTTGCCGTAAAATCAGCCGATCACGTGCCGGAAATGTAGAAACGATATTGTTCGCCCGAAAAAAGCAGTCCGCAAGTAAGAGTACAAGACATCCGATTGCAATATCAAGTTATAAATAGGCCTCCTTCCGTCCATTAGATCCTTTAAAAATGTTATATTCTTTAGAAGCACGTGCGGTTACTGAAGCGTATAAACAGAATGAGACGCGGGAAAGAGAGTCAGGAGAGTCTCGAGTGTGGGAGGGAATTCGATTTAAAGTTTACACCTCGCAGGTATTACTGTTGACAATCAATTACAGAGCAATTGGCTGTGGTGAGAAAGAAATGAAGAGTTTCTTAGCAGCGAAATTACGATCGTTATAGTATAACAGACTAGCTCTCGGGACTCTTACACCCTTTCCCATCCCCTCGTTAGCTGTCGTTTTTCCTTTTAGCTCCCGTCGACCCCTTGAACCTCTTGGAACCCTCTAGGCGCAACACTTTACCAAATGAGTTCTAATTCATGCCCCATTTCCCGTGCCTCAACCCCTCGTCACTGCTCATTTCGTACCGGCTCCCTTGTTAGTTTCCTAATTTCGCCTCGCTCATTACCAGACAACGCGTTTTGTCTCTCGAGAGGCTCAACAATGAGCCACCGGGTACTTCGAGTGACAATTGATCCCAGAGGATTAATCTTGGACTCTCTAACCCCAGCTAGGTCAGATTTATTGGATACAGCTGAGGACAACATTGGATGTTCCAAATCAAGTGAAAACTCAGCATGAACAATCAGTGTTCGTAACAGGTCAGCTTTTCCGTCAGGTTCTGCTTTTCCATCAGGTTCTGCTCTTATTCCGTATCATCCCAGAGAAATGCGACAACTTGGCGAGAGGCGTTCGCGAAATGCGTTTCCATCACCGTTGTTTGTTCCCTAAAAGGAAATCGATATTCCCTCCCGGGAAAGCCGTGGTTAATCCGCTACTCCGTCTATGTCGTCATGCTTTTCCCTATCGAGTCCCGCCGAAAACGGCACGCTGTCCGTGACGCATTTCAGACGCCCTCCCGAGATCCTGACATACATTCGCTTCGGTCAGTGGGTCTCACACAACAAAAACAAATCAATAGATCCCTTGGCACGCCAAACGATCCATCCTCGTGGTCCTCAGCTTTTACTTTCAACAACGACCACACTCACCCCTATCGACTCTGGATCGCAACTGATCATCACCTTCATAGTTCATCCCGTCAACACTGATCCCATCTCAGCTGACCAGACCTAGCCCTTACCCATCAAACATCAACCGGTCCATTCGGATTCTCCCCTTTCTCAATTCCTCCCTCGAGGATTTATCCCTCTTAAATTTCCCCCGTTTGCATTTGTACCGGAATTTATCCTCTGAGAATTTGTATGGTATTTGTTTCCTCCGGAATATTTTCTCGCGAATTTCCGGTTCAATCTTTTTGAATCCTGCGTAATCAGATCCTGTTGAATCGTTCCCTATTAGTTTTCCGTTAATCCTCTTGAATATACCCCGTTCAATTCGATTCCTTTGAATTAGTCCCCTTCAGTCTTAAATCACTTAATCTCCTAAATCACCAAGAATCTCCAGCACCAGAAATTCAGAAATTTCTCTTCCCACCTGGAGAAACCGTACGTCTTTATCTCAACTTTTTCCCGCGATTTGGAATCTCACCCCTCACCGAATCGATCATTGCTTCTCTCCCGGTTGACGAGTGCCTTTTTTATTTAAATTTCCCTGATAGGAGAGCGTGGAATATTTTGAGATAAGGTATAAGAGACGGCTCGACTTTTCTAGTAACGGGATGACCTAGTTTGCTGGTTTCTCAGGTGTTTATCGACTGAGGTGGACATTAACGCAGAAGGAGGGGGATTTCGAGTGTTAAAAAAAGTTTTCAAGATAGGATGATAACGTTCATCAGCATCGCGAATGTGCGCGACCGATATCGCCGCGGGAACACGACTGGCCGGCCGGCCGCCCTACGAACGACCGACCCTTCTCTCCAACTTCAACCCTCTCTCTCGATTATACTCTCCCACCCCTGAATTCGCTTCTGCTCTCTATGCTTCCACCTTCCTACCCCTTCAACCTTCTCCCACTAAATTTTCCTCTTTCGGGATTTCTCGTCTCTCTCATTACACTACTTTATATATTTCTTGATATTTCTTTCTAACCCTCCTCCCTCCCAACCCCCTTCATTTTTCTCTGTTTCTTACTGTTTTCCTCTCGCTTTTTCTCTTTTCTATATGTTCCCCTATATTCGTTCTCTTATTTTGCTTCTTCATGAAGCTAAAAGAGATCACGTTTTAATACCGAAATTTAAAATTCCTGTAATTGAAAATCATCGTAATTTCAAATTCACAAAGTTGAAAATTTTCGAAAAATTTGTAAAATAGAATATTTCTGAAAGGAAATAATAATAACGAAATTTAAAATTTCCGAAATTGACAGTTGTTGAAATTTTATATTCCCAAAATTTAAAATGGGACAACATCTTTTTGCCAAAAATCTAAATTCCCGAATATAAATAATATTACCGAACTTTGAAAATTTTTTTTTACATTCTCATCAGAGGAGGTATTAGATTTGTTTTTTTGTATTTTTATTCCAATAAATGTAAAAAAAAATCTTCAATGTTTATTTGAAGCACCTAAAATTGTTGAAGTTCAATTTGGAATCATGAAATTTTACATATTTTTTTTGTATTTGAATTCTGCATATGTTTAATTATAAAAATAGTTCTCTGAGGAAGCTCAGTATTCATGAAATGATAACAATTTGAATATATTCTGCAGTGCTATATGAAGACTAATAACTCAAATGGCTTTTGAATACCAGGCAGACATTCTTGGCTCATACATAAATGTCTGTCTGCAGAGAATCCCTTTGAGTTATTAGTTTATGAATAATATTGCACATTTTAATTCGACAAGTGAAAACCTTATGGCACAAGCCCTTCCTTACATTTTCCGATTTCGTATGCTTTTGGTGGATTTCAAAAGATTACTGATATAGAGTTTTGGAAAAACTTTTGGGGCTATTACAATTAAAGATCACCGAAAATCTAAGAATTTTTTTTTAATAATTAATTTAATAATTTTTTTTTAATGGGTATATTAAAATAAATAAATAAATCGGCGTTGGATCCGAGTGTTAAGCTCAAAATTCCATTCTCCATTTTACTCAACGAAAATTATAGATAAATATTTTTTCGCTCTGTAGCATTAATCTTTTTTCAAATATAAGACTGCCTACAGAGCGAAGAAATATTTAATTTCGATATTTTTTGCATAAAACGAAGAATTAAAAATCTAACTTCAAAATTTAATATTTTGATTTTACTTAACAAATATTTGAATTAGATATTTTCTCACTCTGTACGCATAATTCTAGTTAAAAATTGATTAATTCTACCGAGGGAAAAAATTCAAAATTTAATATTTCTTGAGTAAAATGAAGAAATCGAATTTTTAGATAAGAACTTGGCTCTAACACCCTTAAGCTGGAACGCTTCACCTTCTTTTCTCAAAGTTTAAACGCTCATCGCTGAGAGTAAAGCATCTTCGGGAACTTGGTTCTCTTATATTTGGAAGCTTTGATAAGTAAATTTGTGATCCTTAGATTCACAGTCACGTACAGCTATTCAAGTTATGACTTATGAATCTCGCACTAATGTGGTTCGCCCAAGAGCGCGTGCTTTAGAGAGGATAAAAGTAGAGATGAATGAAGGGGAAAAAGAGGGATTTTCGAGGAAAGCGGAAAATCCGCTTTCCTGACGAAAATAGTAATGTGCGTGTGTAACCACGAGTAAAAATGTCGATAAATCGGGACGTGGATCGCTGTGAAAGTGGTCGAAAAGCATGAACGATATAAACCAATCCTAATAGAACATTTTGGTCGACCGACCTACTTCGTAAAGTAGGATAACTGGTGATGTTGGCTGATAAAACTTCCTGATATTTCTAGGACATTCCAGGTCAAAATGGATACTTTTAGGGATTAATGTTTTTTTTTATGGCAGCGCTTCATTTATTACAGAGGGTGCTTTTTGTGGGGGTTCTTGATTTTTTTTCCTGTGTTGGGTTGAGCTTTGCTGAATGCTTTCCAATTTACAGGCTTCACTCGCTGCTGTTTATTTCCGCTATTCTTTTTTATTCAGATTACACTACCCTATTTTCGAAAATGATCACATTTTTAGAGCCGCGAGCGTAGTCTTTCATGTACCTTTTAAATTAAAGTTTATGTGAAAACAACCTTTCTTACAGTCGCCTATATGCAAAAGAAATTTAAATACAGTGTTTTAGGGGAGACCAGGGCTATACGGGACACATTTTTTATTATTTAATATGACGATACACAAAATTGCTTTTTTTTAAATTATAAAGCTTGAAAGGTTAAACTCAATAAGTATCATGTGTCCCTAATTGCCCATATATGGGGGTAATTAGGGACAGGCACTGGGGCAATTCGGGACTCGTCGCGTAAAAGCAAGTGAAACATTCTAGAAAAATTTTGGAATATTTATTTAAGGCTCTTTAATTTTAATTTTTCTTTAATTTTCCTCGGATCAAAAGTTCCGAGGAAATCAAAAAAACTTTAAGTACTATAATACCAAAAACTATAATCTATACAAATTGCAATGGAGTTGATACGTCAGCCAAACTCCGTTGGTAAAACGGTAACACACACATACAGACGCAACCTACATTATGTCCAGTGGAAATTCGAACGTATAATTTCTAAGTTATCAACACTGTCCCTGATAGCCCCGCGTCCCCAATAGCCCCGGTCTCCCCTACTATGTAATTATGTTCCAAATGAAATAAAATTTGATAATATCTAAATTACATATTGGAAAATAAAACTACGTATGACCCATTTTAGAAGAGAATATTTTTGATCTTCCAAATTGGATTACATTAAAATTTAATGTCAGTCCATTTATTATAAAGTCCAAAGTTAGTTACACATTCAAATTCGATCGCAAGTTTAATTTGATGAAAAATTGCTGGGATTTTGATTAGTTTTATTTTATTTGAACATTATTCTTCGTTTGTGATCTGCTTTTTTCCTCGACTAAATATATTCTATATTTCTGTAGAAATATTAATATATAAAATATTGATATCGGAATATTTATATGTATATTAATAAGCAAGTAATTGTCGAAACAATTAAATAAAGTCAATTCATAGTATGTATATATATATATATTAAACTAAATTAGACTATTGATTGAAATTGGAGATAAATTCGTCGTTTCAAATTAGTACTTTAATGTACTCTCGCTGTAGTTACAAGTATGGTTCCAAATTACCTATGTGTCAGTTATAGATATTCTAATTATCCCATTTTGATCAATTTAATTGATGAAATATCATCTTGCATACAGTGAAATATATTTTCAAGAAATTCAGAAATAATTTAAAGTTGTTTTATAGTTTTATTATTTTTATTCTTGTTTATCATAATGTGTTTGTTCACCTAGGAATCTAGAATTCATAAAACTGTTTTTGCATGAGCCCAAGTGGATGCTTCAGTTTTAATGCGTAAACCACCTATTTATCAAGAGCGTCATTTTCGTGCTGAAATTTCCACTTAATTCTGAAAACAAACCTCCATAATCACCGTGTTTCTTAATTAAATTTTTTCTTTCGTAATTTTTAGTTAATTATAATATGTTGTTAACATTCATTCTTTAAAAATAACTCTTTCAATTTCCCAAATTCACTGTTTATAACGAGTTTATCGTTAAACTATGAAAAATCAATTCTTCACTCAAATCTTATCTGACTTAAAAGTTCCTTGTCTACTTAATAAGTTGAATCAATATTTTCCTTCTCATTCCATTTATTTTCATTTCCCTCTAACATTTTGAGTGGAATGTCCAAATTTTTAGGAAAAAACGACTAATTATTCTTCGGATTAAAATAGTCTTACTATAATACAATTTCGATTATGCAAAGATTTCTAAATATTACATAAATTATCTTGAATTAAGTTAGTTTGAGTTTTTTCTCTTAAATCTTCAGGTTTTGAAGATTAAGTATTTTAAATCTTGGATACACAACTAGAAACTTTTCTCACAATGATTAAGGTCTATAAAGTTGTTTAGTGGACGCTTATAGCTGCTTCATGTTCTGGAATAACGATTTATTATTTATGTACATATATATCCAAGAATCATTATAGAGAACTATTAGGCAAATTCGGACATTTCAGTCTGAAGTTTGGATGTTGACAAGTTCTAATGTTCCTATTTGCATTTATATTGAAAACTTTGGAACAAATAATAAGAGACTTTAATTTATTACTAAAATAAAAAAGAGAGCAATTTTTCTTATAAATTCGTACAATAACATTTTATGGATATCATTCCGAAAGTCCCTTACCTCTGATTTCTGTGAGGCGACTCGCTGATAAAAAAATGACCTTGAAAAGATGCGCAAATATCATCTTTATGGTTAAACAAAATGAAAAAAAAAACTCAAAAAAAATGTATTTTCCTTAAAATTTCATTAAAACAATTCGTTCATTAATTGAATCTAAACTATTTGCACCTAAGCTATTTATTCCTTGATATCTCTTAAAAATGGTGTTTTTAAAATTAAAAAAAAAATTGTATTCCTTTAGTTGAAAGTGCAATCTGTCGAAAATAGCATTTAATTTAAATTTTTGTCCTTCTAATATTTATTTTAATAATAACAAAGTTGACAGTTACTTTAACTGTTCATTAACTGTACATTTATCCTATTATTTGAATTAAAAGTTCATATTTTTTCTCACGAAGCATAATATTAAAACGATTTCAGTGAATATGGATTTTTCAAGCAATGCTTATGCACAACGAAACCATCATTGCCATTAGTCATATTGGATATCGTATAAAATACACAGAAACTTTCAATTTGCCACAACTCTATATTTGCGAAGCTACTTTTCTCCTTTTTCTATTTCATTCTCTGAGGCGTCTCAGCGAATGCATTTACGAAATGAAATTTAATTAAAGTTAATTGACTTAGTGCGTTCAAAGCTTAAAGTTAATTAAGATTGGCATGAAGTTCGCTATCCGAAAATGGTACGAAAGAAAACACAAGGGAAAACTGGGAAAACGATGTCTGTGGTCGTCGGGAATTAAATAGAATTTTCCCATGTGATATTTAATATACTTTAAATAGTGATATTTTAAAATTAAATATTGCAGGAAAATTTCACGTTAATTGTTTCATATTAAATGTGGAAGTGTAGACTTTTACTCTGTAATAAAACAATTGTTGAATTGGTCATCTGGCAAATAAATTTTTTGTACTTTCCAATTTTAATTTGTTAAAATTTTTTTACGTTATCATTCATGTTTATTAATTTTTTTTGAAAATTTTCGATTGCGGTTAAAAAGATTATATTAGGACAGAAAATAGGAATTTTACTCAATTTCTTGAAATTTTAGAAATATTAGAGGATTTCATGGTATTTCAAGGAATTTTATATTGTGATTTTTAGGAATTTTAAAGTATTTGACGAGATTTCATTTTTTAAAGAATTTAACGATATTTTGTAAAATTTTAAGGAAAATTAAGAAATATCAAGTGATTTTACAAAATTGAAAGGATTTTAACTAGATTTTGTGAATTTCTTTTATGGGATTTAAAATATTTTACGAAATCTCATTAAAATATTTAAAATCCTTTGATTGGAAATTGTTTAGAATCACTTTGTAGTCTTTCAGTCTGCCTTCCTTTGAGAAATACATTCTCATAAATTTTGTACAATTTCTTTGAATCCTTAGTCTTTTGAATATTCCCGCTTAAAAGCTTGGTCGATAAACAGAGTTTAAATTGGCAGCACTGTTGACAGTGTTGACACCTGATCCGATTACTGCGCATGCGTCGCACTCGATACCTGATTGGTTGCTATTCGCGCGCAATTTGAAATGCTAAAAAATATTGTACATTTCAAATTACGCGCGAATAGCAACCAATCAGGTACCGAGTGCAACGCATGCGCAGTAGAGTACGGAGCTCCAGTTGGGGCCACTGCGGCACTGCCTTTCCCTCGAAAGTTTCATGAAACGTTTACAGTTGTTTGACAGTGAAAAGTTTCAAATGAAAGTTTCAGTGTTTTAACGAAACGTTTCACAACCCTATTATAGAATGTTTATAATTAATAATAATAATAAATCTTTATTGAGTGTGGTAAATATAAAATACTGAAAATCCAGATTATTCTATCAAGACAGTGTTGTGACTCTACGATTCATCGGTTTTATAGGTTAGATATATTAATTAATGTTATCTTATTCAAATGTTTTACGTCTGCATTTAAACGTAGAATTTAAAATATTCCAAAAAAGTTCATTAAGAATATTCAACCCAATGTGCAGCAAATAATAGATTTTACATCTTTTTACGTAAATTTATTTTAAGAAATGTCAACACATAATTATCATACTTATATTTTATAATTAAATTCATTTAAATATCTTGTTTTAAAATTTTAAAAACGAAAATTCTCATATATTCTCCGGAAGAGGAATATTCTCAGTAATATTCTCGAGAATATTACCCAACTTTATATGACCGATAATTTTACATCTCTATATTTATTCCACGTATTGTTCAACTTATATATGTATTTCAAAATAGCCAGCAAAACTAGGTCACATATTTACTTTCTTTATCACGATTGAAAGGATTGTAATCGCTTGATTCATCAGTTTTAAATGAATTAATTTTTTTTGTACTATTCGAGTCAGCTGCCAAGACTTGTCATTGATCAAAATGGTGTTGTGGAAGGTTACGGTTATCGTTGACTAATAGCAACATTTTCCTTGCTAACAAAGCTATAACAAATTAATGTGTCAGTTAAATCGGTTAAATCTCGATATCGCATTTTTTAATTCGCCTGAAAATCTATGTGTGAAAATGTGAGTACAGTGATTGTGGAACAGGAAACGTGAAGGTTCTGAAGTTCAGTTTTGTACTGTTTATTTTTGGGTATGAATGCACAAGTGCAATCATCACGAGAGAGGTTAGGTAAGTAAAAAAAACTATAATAATATATTTTATCTTGGCACGTAACTTACTTATTATACGTATATCAAGTATAGAACAATTACATTCCAAGTTTATTTACCTCTCAATTTCAATTGTTACAACATGTCGTCCAAAATTTATTTGTTATAGTCCTTATACTTCAATTTTTTTTTACTCCCTTAGAATGACTCAAAATTATCGTGACGTGGAAGTGAATTTATAACAAATTATATGGGCTTTCGTACGTTTTTCCTCCCTTCTTTTTTATTATTCAATTCATAATCATCTTTTATTAGTAAAAATAGTGTTCGAAGTGCAACTTGAATAACCTTGCAGTTTTCCTCATGTACTCATGTTCAACTTCGTTTGTTCAACTTTGTTTGTTTTGTTAATTATCATCGCGTCTGGTTTTCACTATACTTGTCAATCATCTTTTCACACCTGGTCATTTGACGTTTTGAAGAATGCAGAGGAAAATATTCTTGTAATAATTTGTGATATCACTAACAATCTGCTAACAATAATAGTATGAAGTATTTCGCAATTCACTTGACAAAGAGACTTTAATCCGTTCCCTAATTAGATTTGATTCTACAAGTGCCAAAATGATTGATCTTATTGCAATATAAAATGATGAATTCTCTGGAAAGAATACACATTTTTTATATTTTTCTTATTATTAAGGGGGTGTCCTACTTTAGAAGGTCCGAAAAGTGACTTTTTTCATGAATTTTTTTGGAAGGGAAAAAAACAACTGAGCCCAGTGAACTTAGAGGTATATTTTAATCTATATTTAGTGTTCACACAGAAGAAAAATGTATGCCAATTAAAAATTTTTGGCTTTTTTGTTTCAGCTGTTGTTTTTTTCCTTCCCAAAAAAGTCTCGAAAAGTCATTTTTCGGACTTTCTAAATCAAGACACCCCTTTAAACGCAAAAATATTTTTAGGTGGGTTTAGCAGCAGTAGCACTGCATGGTTCACCAGTTTAATACCAACAGATAATGTCTCCAATGTACAGCGAATCATACCAATTCCCAAGAGTGAAATCCCTCTGGATGATTCGGTTACTGCTGCTGAAGTTGACAGCAAGGTGAAGACGAAATTACTCTCCATGTGGAACAATGTTAAATACGGTTTGTATGAGCATTAAATTTAAATTTTGAGAAAATAAAATAAATTACTTCCACAATGTAAGACAATCTTTAATACTTTTAATATTACAACTGACTAATATTATCATCTTATTGTTAGACTCCTTAAATTTTTTTCAAGGATGGACCGTAAAAATGAAAACAAACTTTTCTAAGGAATATCCAGTATGGTTGCTGGGCTCTTGCTATTACAAAAAGCCTGTTGAGTCTCTAGAAAAGGCTTCGGAAGCCGTGGATGTTGAAACAGGAAGTGAAATTTCCTTGGCGATAGACGCCGCTAATTTTGAGGAAGGAATCGATGGATTCAAGAGGGACTTTCTGTCTCGCTTTTGGTTAACTTACAGAAGAGAGTTTCCTATTTTGAATGGTTCCTCTTTTACCTCAGATTGTGGCTGGGGATGCATGTTAAGAAGTGGACAAATGATGCTTGCCCAGGCACTAGTTTGCCATTTTCTTGGTAGAGGTAGGTATCCTTTAATTTGTAGAAATTATTTTTTAAAATTCCTATACGTAATTAAAATGCTTACTATTGATTTTAGAATGGAGATGGAATCCAGAACAACGGATTCAAACACAAGCGGAGAAGGAGGAAGATGACAAACATCGAATGATCATCAAATGCTTTGGCGATCAAGCAGGACCTCATTCTCCCTTTTCGATACACACTCTTGTATCTTTAGGTGCTTCGACTGGAAAAAGAGCTGGTGATTGGTATGGTCCAGCATCTGTTGCTCACATTTTGAGTCAAGCTGTAAAACTTGCGTCGTCAACTCATAGTGAGTTTAAAAATCTGGCCGTTTACGTAGCCCAAGATTGTGCAGGTAAAAATACTTAACGTCATCCTTAAATTAAGAGTTTGATCAAAATCTGACCTATTTTATTTGTCTTTCAGTTTATCTCGATGATGTGAAGCGACTGTGTCAAACTTCAGAAGGAAAATGGAAATCACTCATCCTGCTTGTGCCCTTAAGGCTAGGAACTGATAAATTGAATCCTAGTTACGCACCTTGCCTTACAGCTTTACTTAGCTTAGAAAACTGTATCGGGATAATTGGAGGACGACCCCGACATTCACTTTATTTTATAGGCTACCAGGAAGATAAACTGATTCATCTAGATCCTCATTTTTGCCAGGAAACAGTCGACGTGTGGAAACGTGACTTTTCTCTTTCATCCTTCCATTGCACGTCCCCTAAAAAAATGCTGGTATCCAAAATGGATCCCAGCTGTTGCGTTGGATTTTACTTACATGACAAATCAACCTTTGAGAACTTTGTTAAAATGGTGGAACCGGTGAGTGTCGAATTTGACCACCTCTGGTGATTTTTTGTTGTGTAGTTTTATTTCTAAGAGACATTATTATTCCTTTGCAGTTTCTCGTTCCAATGAATCAAAAGGTCGATTACCCAATGTTCCTCTTCTGTGACGGAAGTGGGGACGATCTCCGGCAAAAATTAGAAGTGGATAGAAATCACCTTTCATCTTCGATCGCGACCATACGTCAAGAAAAGCCTGAGGATAATACTTACTATGAATGCGAAGAGTTCGAGGTCCTGTAGAACAAATTCTCTAGAGTTTATAAGAAAAAAATGCATGTGTACTTAAATTCAAGGGCGTCGGATCGATCTGATGACTTTTTGAATGAAATACGAAGAACCTGAATAATATTGGAAAGATTGCTCAATCGTTATTTACAGTATACAGAAGGCATTTTTTGGTGAAAGAATAGACGTTTTAAATTCGAAATCAAACGTTTAAAATAAGGAAGGTTCAGTTAAATTTTTATCTGTTCCTGCCTGTGAAAACGTTTAAAACTGAATTGACTGACTGCCGAAGAGCTTGCTTGGTGCAAAATTAAATTAAAATTTATCGACCACCATCGAAGGTGTTTAATTTAAATTTAATAAAAATACTTTCGAGTTAGGATAAAAAGGAAAAAGTACCGCCTCATCTAATCTAAATTAGATCAATCTCAAGTGAGCTGTACATTTTTTTCCTCTTTATTTCGTTCATTGCTTGCTAAATGATCTCAAAGTCGAATAATTCGAATATTGCTTAGTTTTGTTTTAAGTTTTTTTAATTTATAGTAGCGATAAAAAGTAGTTCGAGTGAATTAACGATGAGTATTTTCTTTAGTGTTTGTTACGAGTTCTCGATAGCCAAGTAGTGGTTTTCGATATTGCAATTATTTGCCAATTGCCTTAAAGGAAACTCAACTTCAGTCGAGAGTTCATAAGATTCAGCTTTGCATTGCAGAAACATATCAAGGTATGGAGATGCGAGCAATCGTGGCTATGATAATCGAAAAGCTCTGTAGTCTTGTGATTATGTACTTAGAGAAACTTAATTTCTGTACTTTAAGTTATTTATTTATTTTCGGGATGATTTTTTAATCTTGCGAATTATTCCTTCCCATCGAGAAATATTGAGGGACAAATAAAAAATTTTAAATGTAATCTTTACATTAAAGCAACAATAATATAAAAATAGAAGGCTAAATTTAAAGAAAAAAGATAAGAAAACCACGAGATTCCGGCTATCAAGCTTGGCTTTTCAGATACTTTGTGTTATCAGTGATAATGTATTCTATGTACAAAATGTTTATTATAAAGCCAAAACAAATATTTTATTTCAGTCAAAAATTCTGAATAGCAAAATAAAATTTCTTTTAAAAAATAAGCAAATTGTTTTTTCTAACTCCGAATTAAACACCCTTTTTATTCAATTATCTTTATTGTCGATAGAAATTAAACCATGGAATTAACTTATTTTGTTAATTCGCCTGCTCAAAAGAATTTCAATTATTACATTATTTACATTAGAAGCCTGTAGTGTTTGCCTACAAAAATTAACTTCTATAAAAGTATCTATAATATAATATATATACAACTTGTGCGTGAGGCAAATTGAACAATTCCAACAGTCTCTTAGGATCAACAATTGAATATATATATATATCACTTCTATTTGCTTAATAAAATCACTAGAACTTTGGCTCGTTTTGATATTCGTTGACATGGCAACCGCAAAGTGGTGGAATATAACCGAATGAATTCGTAATTAATAAAGTGTGTAAAAAAAGGATGGAGTTCTTATACTGATTAGAGAAAGCAAATGTCAAGTTTTTATCATTTGACTGATGCATTCTTTAATTTCGGGCCACATCGCGTCAGTTGTGTTGCCACTGAAATCAAGGAGGATTCCATTTCTTCGATAATAATTGATTACTGGTTCCGTCTTACTGGTGTAATCATTTAGCCTTTTTTTAACTACTTCCGGTCTGTCATCTGGTCTTTGGGACAGAGGCTCACCAGTTACGTCGTCCTTTCCCTGATAAATACAAAATTATGTTAGTACTATTGTGCGATATAAATACTCTCATCTCTGAATAAATCTGGCATAATATCAGTTTCGATAAAATGGGTGTTGATGTAGTATTACATCATGTTGAGAAATTTTAGAGGCTCTTTTTTAGACTTAACTTACTGGGACTTTAGGGTCGTTGAATCCGATATTGTAAACTCGACCACTTGGTAAATGAACCCATCTACTTTTCACTCGTTCTAAAATTATTGACTCTGGAACTATCAAGTTTAGAACAAGATTTACAGGATGCACTTTTTGTAACTTCTCTGCCTGTCCGAGCGTTCTTGGAAATCCTAATTAAATTGGAAATTAAGTCAGATTTGAAAATACATTAAGTAGTTGAGGAATCTGGGGGATTAATATAAAAATAATTAATAATCTCAGTTTCTCACCATCGAGAAGCCAGTTTTTGTTTCCAACAATCTCAATTTCTTTACTGATTAAAGAAATCATAACATCATCGGGTACAAAGCTTCCAGAGTCCAAGTACTTTTTCACTTCTTTTCCTAGTTCTGGAAAAATAAAATTTAATCAGTCAATGTTAGACTTTAATCTTTAGTACTAATTTATCTCTTAATCGAATATTAGAGCACAAATAATAGTATCGATGAACATGTTTAATTCTCTAATAAATTTTAAATAATTCCAATTTATAATTAACAACTATAATACAACTCGCGATATGAGTAGCTTGTTTTTAGCTGTAATTTGAATAGACTTTCAAACACATGTGTTAGATAAGATAGCCTTTCAACAAAGCAGTATTGTTTTTGAATATTATCACTCGAATTTGTAATTCTTCAAATTTCAGATTTATTCAATTTTGAATATTTATTTATTTTATTTAAATATTTAATAAATATATATTTTATTTTTCAAATCTTTTCAAATCTCTTGAAATCTGTTGAATTCTTGTGAAACATAAATAATGTGATCGTTATAACTGTCGAGTGAAATACTGAAATCTATGGTGCTTACGTAATTATAATAAATAAATAATAGTGCGTAAATTTAAATTTGAAAGCATAAGAGTCATAAAAATTCCCAGAATACCTGCCGTCGGCAATGAAGTCGCGCCAATTTGAATGAATCAATAAAATCTTGAGACTTGTATTGATGAATGAAACTAGTAAAGTAAAGAGAAACATACCGGTGCCATTGGCAACGTGCCACCGTAGCTTATCTCCACTTGAGATATGAGTAACATTGAAGTTCTTGACGATCCTAGAGGACACAGTTCCTTTTCCGGAAGCTGGAGCCCCGAGGATGACGGCCCTAAAGGCTACGGCCTTCTTGTAGCACGTGGATAGAACTACCATTGAAATTACAATTTCTCTTTCTATAGTTCAGTTTCACTCAATAATCGTTTAGTTTCTAGCTCTTCACTTGTTCAAATTTCACTGACAATGAACGGCCTTCTACAGTACAGTTAAAGTATTGTTGCTATACAACTCGCTATCACTTTGCGAGCGTCAACTGAACTTCGACCGGCGATAATAAAGCTATGGTTTCGACTGTGAATGCAAGAGAGGAACTAGTAGTAGTTCGTAAAATGTAATGAGTATGAGTATTTCTTCTACGCAGGTATATGTGAGCACGTGTGACGCAAACTCGATGATAGGTTTCGTAATACATGAATTTCGCGCCAAAAATTGATCTAAAGAAGAACTAGCATTTTTTTAACCAGAGCATCTAGTAATTTTAAGGGTGTTGGAGCCAGGTTCTTATCTAAAAATTCGATTTCTTCATTTTACTCAACAAATATTAAATTTAGAATCTTTTCCCTCGGTAAAATTAATCAATTTTTAACTAGAATTATGCGTACAGAGCGAGAAAATATCTAGTTCAAATATTTTTTAAGTAAAATGAAAATATTCAATTTTGAAGTTAGATTTTGAATTCTTCATTTTATGCAAAAAGTATCGAAATTAAATATTTTTTCGCTCTGTATGCAGTCTTATATTTGAAAAAAGATTAGTGCTACAGAGCGAAAAAATATTTATCTATAATTTTCGTTGAGTAAAATGGAGAATGGAATTTTGAGCTTAACACTTGGGTCCAACTCTTACCTAAATCCTGAAATTAGTTAAAATTCCACAAAATATCGTTAAATCCTTTAAAATCCCATGAAATCTCTTGAAATTTCTGAAAATGAAATCTCATTAAATTTCTTAAAATACCTGAAAATCCAAGGAAATTTCGTTTTAAATTCTTTAGAATGTTGCTTTCTCTCTAGAAGGGAAATAAACTTAAATTTTGGAGAGAATCTCCTCCTAGTTGAAATTCAGACATCAGATATGAAAAACAAACTGAAAAAGAGACAAACAAAAAATCTATTAATAAGAAGAACCATTTTATTCACAAAGTAGCATTTTATTTCTTACTAAAAAGTAATACAACTTCAGGGCCCGGGTTCGCCTTTTTAGATCTTTGTAAAATATATAGAAAACCAGCATTATCATTTTTTGCTCATGGAAACAAATTATTAACAAAACTCAACTAAATCGAAGTCTCTACAAAAAGGTCACAGAAAACCCTCTTCGAAATATTTCTTATCTCCTTTTTCAGTATGCAATATTTAAAAGATAAGTAAGCAAACTTTCAACAAGATCCTAAAATATATGTAGCTCTCTTTAAATTTGTGGCATGAATGTCTGTAATTTTACAGTATGCTCTTAAGATTATTTTTTTTCTCCACCTTCAGTATTTATTTCCAGTTTTGCAAGTCTGATGAAATTCATTTTAAAGTTTACCCTAAGCCTAGTGCTTACCTAAGTCTATTCTTAAATCTTACACTTATCTTTACTAAGATTATACTAAAAAAAATCTGTCGATTTTTATTTCTCCACTCTCCCTCTCGTCTTTTAGTCACATTTATTAGACAGGAAAATCAGACATAGGTTGTAAATTTATTCGCGTCTTATCGTCAATTACATCAAGTGATCGTCTGTGCTTTTAACTGACAGTATAAAAAGTTTCATTTTCAAATTGTAAAAAATCTCCGGTGCTCATATGATTGAGATTAGACGCTACTTTTAATTTTAACATGCATCAGAATTGAAAAAATAGTAAAATATTTACGTTGAGAATATTAACAAAATATTTGTAACATACTTCAGTGCAAGCACCATCTAATATGATTTGTGTGATTTTCCTCTGTGCTGCTTATATTTAAAAGTTATACATCGAACTTTGAAAAAGATCTGTCCTTTACCAAAGCTCGCCATCCTTTTCCTTTGCTGGCACTTCTATAACTCGAGGTTTGTCAATTATTCTTGCGGTACGGGTTCCCTTTTCCACAATACCGATAATCCATGCCTGATATCCTTCCTGCTTCTCGATGTCTTTGCAGTACGCTGCCGCCTATAATAAAGGGTAGAATTAAATTTCGATTAAACGCAAATCACAAAGTTCTCATTACTATTTTTTTTTTCTTAGTAAATTAAATATTTTTGTTAGAAAATTAACGACACCAAAGTGTTGTATATTCACAAATCGGCATGGGATCTTCTCGTTTCCTCTACCTGTTTTTCTTTAGAGTACTTCAAAATAAAGTAGCCTACTGTATTAGCAGGAGAAACATCAATATATTATATATATATATATATATATATATATATATATATATAAAACTTATGGCAAACAAAAGTGATCTCACTTGTTCTCTTGGAAGGCATATTAGAAGTCCTCCACTCGTTTCCGCTGAGTGACCTTGCAGAAGTTGGAACATGTTACCACACGCTTTCGCAACAGCTGCCATTTTAGCAATAACAGGTAAATTGTGGATAACGAATGAGACTTCATTCTTTTGATGTTTCGCTAGATTTTGTGCGTGACCCAAGAGACCAAAACCCGTAACGTCCGTGGCTCCATGAGCGTTGTACTTGTGCATAAGTCGAGCAGCTGAAAAGCGAAATAGACAAAAATGAAAAGTAGATCAATAAGCAAAACAAAGTATCAGAAAGATTTTCTTTTAGGCAAACTTTTGTCAGAGAGTAAACAAACCAAAATGCTGTACATTCACAACTTGGAATGGGTACCTCTAGTTTGATTTTCCTGCTCTTCTTTAGAATATTTCAAAATGAAATATCCTACTGTATAAGCAGGAGAAAAATAATTATTGAGGGAAAAATACCAAATTTAAGTATTTTCTACAAACCTATTCTATTCAACCTCGCCATACTGTCCATCGCTCGTTGGTATGCTTTTCGAACATCATCCTCGCTGACTACTAACTTGATTCGGTTCCAACGATCTGGTTGATCGAGCCACTGGTGTGCATTCACGGCTACTTGCGTTCCCAGAGGTTTTGTCAGAACGAGAACATCTCCAACTACTGCATTGTCGGGCCTGAATTCAAAACAAAAATCTCTTTGAGTTCTATATTCAAAGTTGGATTAATCGCCACCATATAATTTATTTTTCAAATCATTATTTTGTCAGAAAATTAACGTCACCAAAGTGTTTTATATTCACAAGTTAGCATGGGATCTTCTAGTTTATCTACCTGCTTTTCTTTAGAGTGCTATAAAAGAAAATACCCTACTGTATAAGCAGGAGTAAAGGAAAAACTTGTTTAGAGATTGTTACGTACACAATATACTCGTTGGGTTGGCATACTGTGGAGGCAACACCTCCAATGGTGCACCACGGATTAACAACTGTTTGACCCCCCGTTACGGTTGTACCGGCTTCCAAAGCAGAGTCTTTGAAACCTCTCATGATGAGTGGAACTACAACATCCCTCTCCTTTTCAGTCATTTTGGTACTGACTCCCAACAACATCAGCATATTGTCACATTCCGTTACTCCCATCGCGTACAGATCACTGATGACATTTGCGCACGCGATTTTACCTAAAAAATTCTCAAACGGTTTTAGTGAAAAATATTTATTTTGAATGTAAAGTGGGCGAAACTAAATCGATCTTATGTTAAAGTATCACATACCCTTAATTTACAAAATTTAAACAGTGGAATATTAAATTTTCTTGGTTATAGAGAATAAAATAACTATGTTAATTTGAGAACGATACTCTTTGAAATCTCACCCATCATGTAAGGATCATCGACTAGGGGGTAGAAAAAATCTGTTGTCTGGACCAAACTCAGCCCACCATGCCTTAACGGAGTGACAGAGGAATCCATTCCAATGCCTTAAAAAGAAAAAATGCCACAATTAGTTATAAGATATTATTTACACAAATAGTGTTATATGTAATACATATTTGCATTTGTCAGAATAATAACGAACCAAGATGTTAATGCACAAATTGGTATGGGATTTTCTAGATTTATCTTCCTGTTTTTCTTTAGAGTGCTCTAAAAGAAAACACCCTACTGTGTAAACAGGAAAAAATTTTAATTTAGAAGTCTTATATTTTGAAAAAATATTAAAATATAAAAAATTCAAATAAATCGGTTGATTTCATTTCATTTGTACAACAAATCAAAATTTTGCAGTTCGGGAGATCACACAAAGCAAATTCAAACCAACAATACTCTAATTCAAATTTCGCGTACAAAATGAGTCAACAGAAGATCCTTCTAAAAATGGCGGGAGAGAATCTGGCCGCCATAATGTCAGGGCCGTCACGGCCGCCACATTCTCCTGCGCCGAAAAATAAAAAATAACTTCTCTTCAAATATATAAAAATAATAATCTTTTTTAATCCTCAATTCACGTCCGACCTGAATTATATCTTACAAAAATGAATTCCTTAAAGAAAATCCACAATTCATTACGAAAGTGACTCTCGATCTTAACTTTACAGCGGTTTTAAAAAATTAAAAACAAATATTACAAAAGTCGCAATTAATCGACTATGCTTGGTACAAAAAAGAAAACAAAAGACGCCTAGCCGGTGTCTACAATTCGTACCGTCAATCCCAAAAATAAGACTTCCATTATCCAAAAGTACAACATACTGTTGTTCCATTAATTACCGAAAAACGAAAGTCAAAATGCACGTGGCAGGTACTTACCAATGCGAGGTATGGCCATGTGCATAAAGTGAGCATGTTCATGATCCTGGGCGCTACCATCGTCTGCCTGTAGTCCCTCAAGGAGTTTACCAAGAATCTCCTGAGGGACTTTACACCCTCATCCTTTTAAATCCGCAAATCGTGTGAGACGGAAAGTTGCGTCCAGGTCATGTGCCACTGGATCAAAAGGCCTTCGCAACGCCAAAGCATTTGGATTTCCGGCTAATTCAAGTTGAGCTACGGACAGGGCGTCCTGACCAACCGGGGTTCCCTGTAGATCCGCCATCTTCTTTTCTAGACTGTACTCCACTAAGCCGGTTTGATCACCGCTCGCTTCACGAATCTCCAAAAAAAGCCTTTCTATTTTCAATCTCCTCCCTAAAACTTGTAAATGTATAAAATATCAAATTGTAGCGCTGTTGTCCGAGAAGTAAACAATATGAAAGAAAATTCTCTTAAATAAATTTACACTTAGGCACCGACGCGAACTCACAGTAAACGGGAATTATAGTTTACACCGGCGTCGACTAGGCGGGATCACGGCAAAATGGACGCGAGTTCAATCACGAGTTCCAGGCTGCCGGAAGAATGTCCCTACCCTGGCTTTTACAGAACGCTGATTGGCTGGATTTGAATTTGCGCTTGCGCACTTGGTGCGAGAGTCCAGGGATGTATGTAGAAGCATTGTTTTTGGGGCTTCCGCCTCTATGGTTTTCATTGTCGTTTCGCAGAGACGATGCTTGGTAGAGGTTGTTTCAAAGGTTGTATAGGTAGATTCAAAAGTAATGGAAAATATGCTGCAGCATGGAATTTTGTTTATTTAAAAAATTGGGGAAAATCGATTACTGGTAGATTTAAAATTTTTTAAAATGCCGTTTTGGAAGAGCAGGAACCAATTTAATTGAGAAGCATTTTAATTTACCAGAGGTTTGAGGGGTTTTTGAGAGTTGTGTTTTGTCGAGAAATTTTATTGCTGCGACATTGCAAGAGAAGTTTGTGAAGCGCGTTTTTTCTGAATGATTGTGTCAAAAAGAGATTTTAAAGTTTTTGTTATAGGGTTTATTTACATATTTCTTTTGCAAATTTTTACTCTCCCAACAATTTTTTTTTAATTCTTTAAAAATAACTAGTTTGGTAAACATTTTGTTGTACAATTCTGCATTTTTAAATATTATACGTACACAGAAAAACACTTGTCTCATTTTGAGAACAAAGAGATTTAAATAAAATAATAATAATAAAACAAAAGCTGTGTATGTGTACTGGAAAATCAGAATTCAATACAGATTCCGATTTCAAGAATATAAAAGACAAATTTGAAAAAATTTTATTTGACAATTTTAAATGTGATTTTCTTTATCTAACTTTTTATCCTTTTGTTCTACTTATACAATAGACATATGTATTGTAATAAATGAAAAATTAAGTATATACAACAGCTATTAGTTCATAAATTTTTTTAAAAAATACATTAAAACCCTAGTAGGATTCTAATAGTTTCCGACATCGGATCGTATTAGTTTTCGACGATGGAAACACATTATAAGGACCTACTAGGATTTTACATACATATCGGATTTTTCAGTAGGGATGATTAATTATTGAAAACAAAAGATACACGAATCGCGTTTCTGCAATATCGGATATCTTATGCATAATTTCATTGGCATAAATTTATATGTGTGTGAAGTACAGTTGCTACGTCGTGCAAACTGCAGTTGTATACATATTTGCAAACGACAACAACTCAAACAACTGTAACTCCCTCTCTCAGCATTCTGCACCCACACTATTACAAACCACTTCAAGCTCGGGAACTCAACAGTAGTTCTCAATTTTAACATTTTACATTATAGCACTGCATTCCACATATATCGATATTAAATTATATAGAATCATAAGTGAACGGTAGAAGAAATTGAAAATTTTAATAATAAGAACTAATTATAATTAATTCTCTTCGTATCCTTATTTATTTTATCTCAAATATATCTATTATCAAAGATATTAGCAGATATTATATATAGGTAGAGTGAATTGCATTTTACTTTAGCTGTTTTTAACTCATAAAAAGAACATTTTATTACTTTTTTAACACGAATGTTTATCTATTTATTTCATCATTGACTTTTTATTAATTTTCGGGAGCTTTATTAAATTTATTTGAGCGAAAATATCACAAAAATGCGCAAGATTGAAATGAATCAACCTCGTCAAAACGATGAGGAGCCAATAGCTTGTCTTGAATATTCTGTATTTTCTGGTGGCGGGTCGTGGCGGGTTCTCTAGACGCCTCATATATTCCGGTTCAGTTCGATAATTTCTCCGCATGCGCTCTCACCTAGTCAGAAATTATCCACATTTTCAAAAATGAGAAATAAAATAAATTTCTTATATTATATAATAATAAAAATAATCTTTAATTAAATTAAATTAGCTTTAAATGTATTTAATTAATTATATGCACATAAAATTTAATAATATATAAAATTTTCTAAATGATGTAAATAAAATAGATATTCTCATGTAATTTATATGTATATACATATATATGTATAGACGCACCTGGATGAAGTTATCCAATTAAAATTTGCCGCCATGTTATTATTTAATTGCCAATCATTATTATCAATTATTATATTGTTTAGAATATCACACTGTTGATAAGAATTTCCTTTTTTATTTCTTTTAAATTACGTACATTTTTATATTTTATAAATAACACTACACGTGGCCGATAAAGTGAATTTCTTCTTTTATCACACAGAAATCAGATGAAATTCAAATTTTTCATCAATTTTTGCAGCATTTAAAATACATATGTACATATAGAAGATTTAATTTAAAGAAGATCAAGGGAAGTTGAAGAGAATTAAATATAAAAGCAGTTTATTATAAAAATTCAAATTTTTGGTGGCTTCTTTAGAAAAATTATAAAATTTGAAAGATATAAAAACCAATGAAAAAATCGAAAGAATAGAAAAAATAGAAAGAATGAAATATTTGATTCGGATGTGAGAAAAAATATCAAGTACAAAAAATAGGAATTGGATAAGATTCAAGTTTTTCGAGTCATAAATAATCTCCACTTGAAAAATAATTCAAATATTGCCCATTTAATTTAACATTAATGCGCTAACATAGATAACTTCACTGAACTTATAAATTTTACTTTTTTATTAATAAAAATTAATAAAAAAAATTGTTTATTACATTTACTGTGGTACATTTGATGAAAATAGTCCCTGACTGATTTCATAACCCACAGGAAGAGTCTGGTGGGGCTCGTGTGTGTAGGAGAGTGGAATAAACTGAGTCTCCATCATTGACGTCGACGTCGGTGTTGGTGTCGAGGTCGAAACGCGAACTGCTGGGCTTCCGACTTGACAAGAGAATTCTCCAGTTCAGTGTTCAGTCGGCTACTCGGTTCGAGCCAACCGAGCAAGGCTCTTCAGAGTAAAACGAGTTTGCTGATCAAAGTCGGCCTTCATTGTTCCAATTTGTCCCCCAATTTCAACTGTCAAACCGAGAATCTGGTGCAACGCGAACCTCGTCATCATCCAGGTGACGAGACGTCATTGATCGACAGAATGACGACTGATAACCGCTTCTGAAGTGCCTCATGTTTCGACTAAGCCTTACACCTTTTGCTTTGTTCTAACATCCACCTTTGATCAGCAAAACACAAAATGCAGGAGTCTGATGATGGAGGCTCTAAGACAGTTTTGCTAAACACCTTCATCATCAAAAAAAAAAGATGTAAAGTTTACTTGCATCGGGGAACTCTCACCTGGGAAACGGAAGAGCCACCTTACAGTAAGTCTGATACATGACATATGACAACATGTTGTCGTTCTTCTCGTGTAAAAATGAGCATTTAATATTTTGCATAAACATGATTTTATCAAAATTATATACTCTCAAATCAATTATGATAAATCATTTTTGCATATCTAATTTTTTACAATCATTTTCATATATAAATTATGTAGATTATAAATGGATTCATTGCAGTGAAGAACTCATGTGGGTCAAAATAAAGCGGTCACTGGGACAATGTCTTTTATCATTAATCTTTTAAGTTAATCCTCCAGCTTTTAAGATTAAAAAAGGTTCCAAAAAATAATCCAGGTTCCAAACAATTGCATAGAAATAACATTTCTTTTATTGGGATCAATTGCGATGCTTGAATGCCAAAACAAATCAAGCATGCTTCAGTTCTAGAAAACAATATGTGTTATTGTCAATAGCAAATTCGAAAGTGAGATTTATGATCTGAAATTGTAGCAGTTTCGAACATTTGCCATTAAAAGATGTTAATGTCATTTTGTTTATGAATTTTGTCTATGCATTTTGTCTAGAATCCGAAATGATGACAATATTGTTGCACAACGTTCAGATTTGTTTTTACACTCAAATTAAAAAAAGACATGCGTTGTATGAGATTCAATTTAAATATTCTGCTCATAAGTTTTCCTTGTTTACCATCGAATAAGCGAGACTAATATTTGAATCAAGAATTAAGCCACCTTGCTCGGTTGATGACCTTAACACCTCAACCTTGACTATGGGAGACTTAAAATGACCGAATCATCGTCGAAAAATTTCACTGTGAATCCTTTGAGATGAAAGACACTTTATTTATCTATTCTCTTTACAAGAAAAATTCTTAATTTTGTTTTCACTCTAATCGTGACGCATCTAAAAACATTTGAAAACAATCGATTGTTTGAAATATTTTAATAACTTTCATAAATTGAACTCGTTTTGTTGCTTCAGCTGTATGTTTTTTATTTAAACAAACAGGTTTTCTATATATGGACTACACATTAGGATTATTTTTTAAAGAAGTGAGTTAATTTTGCAAACACGATCATATTTTATGAAAATTATGCATTCATAATAGTTGATATTACTACAATTAAAATTGTTTACTGCAGTGGTTAGACAAAAATCAATTAATCTGATAAAATTTTCCAATGTTAATTGTAAAAACTTGGCTTATCTTTTGTATTTTAATATCTTAATATGTTACAATTGTTGCATACTTGTAAACATTGCAATATTAGTTATTAATTCTTCGCGTAACAGTATGAACAGTTACAATAACAGTATAATCATTGTTCACTTTTTCAAATCAATGATAATTTTACGGATATGGATACTCTTTATGCGTTATCCGACTAAAACGTATTCACATCCGGTGTACATATATACATATTAACGCTATAATTATAAATATGGCATCTTATCGATTTGAAGAGTGAATAAAAGCAGCTGATATCATTTTTCTGCACCTTTTATCTAATTATTACTGATAATTTCGATATGGATGAAAATTAATTATTAAAGAAAATTGATTATAAAACTTTTCGTGCTTTTTCATGTTTTTGATCTAAAGTTTGTAAATGTGATGACTTCTTATTATTATTGAATTGATATAATCCTTCAGTCTAAATTAGTAAGAAGTTACTAATGAAATATAGTGATGATTCGTTCACTAATTCACTTTAGTAAAAATTGTTACTATCAATTAATTATTATCATTTAGTAAGGCTTATTAATTGATTTGGTTACCCCTACTAAATGAATTAGTAGCATTTTATTAATTGATAGTAAAAATATATACTAAAGTGAATTAGTAAACGAATCGGCACTATTTCATTAGTGTAATTTATCAATAATTCATTGAAAGAATTGGGTTGAAGTTTCAAACGACTATTTTGGCGATTTTTTTTTTTATATTTATTAGAATAAACATTTTGAAAAAGTTTCCAAGGTTCCAAAAACCACAAAATTTCTATTTATTTACTAGCATTTTTAAAATACAAATTATACAAAATGTGAAAAATATGCGTGTTTATCATCGCTGTGTTAATGTGATTTTTCTTAAGGGCAATTGTAACAATCGGTATTAATTAATTTCTGCCCTATATTTTAACGTTTAGGTCTCCATTTCCCCTTTTTGACAAACTCTATACTTGTCAAATAAATCAATAGCTGGCACACTGACAAGCCCATTATAGAAAAAGTTGATTCGAAATGGAAGTCGGGCTTTAACTTGTGAATAAAGCTTTCAACAATCAAGAATTTTAAAAACAATCTGAATCTATGAATATTTTCATTTCCAGTAACAAATTATCCCAATTATCTCTTCTTGATAATAAAGGAAATGAGAAATCTCATGTTTGAGTCTCGTGAGTTTTGAATCTTCGAAAATATTATTTTAGCACATCTTTTTGAGATTAGTCTCAGATCAAGAACCTCGTATGTCATTGTCTTGATGATTCTTAAATTATGTTTATGGTTATAGATCAATAGATCCCTTATCTAATCAAGTGTACGCTTTCAGTTTGAGTGCAGGCGTACTTAAAACAATTCATCATCATAATATATAAATAGGTACATCTGAGTCGTGTGAAAGCTGTTCGAAAATAGGCAAATATAAAAGTGAAGACACTTAAATTTGAAAATACATATATTTATGCTTGAATTTGGTAGAATTAATTTCTCTGCGAGTGTGAAAATTAACAAAATACTTTTTCCAAAATTTAATATACATTTTATCTGATTTTATATTGGTCAATATGGTACGATAGAAATGTACGGATAGTTTTTGTAGTCTGGAACGATCTAAAATTTAGGACCAATTTGCGTTCAGAACAAGTATGGTCCGACCTTGTGTTTTACTTAAACAAATTTGTACTGGTTAACCCCGAATAAAACTTGTTTGCTTATTGAAACCCACCTTTAAATCAATATATGCATGTTCCACATTCATGCATTTACACATTTGTAAAAGTATTGTAAGGATAAAGTCCTCATACTCAAAGAATTTTCATTTTTTTCCAAAAGTCTTAGTTATCCGATCCTTACCTTATCGACATTTTTTTCTGCAATTTTACTTCTAAATTTATAGAGATATCAAATTGAAAATCTCTAGAATTAAAGGAAATATATTAAGGCACGTTTATCTGGTCCTAAATTTTTATTAAAACAAAGAAAAAGTCAAAATAATATTTTTTAAATAAATTTAAATATTTAGGATCAGATAAACATATCTTAATCTTTTTACTTTAATTTTAGAAATTGTAAACTTGATATATTAATAAATATAGTAATATTTCAGGAAAAAATGCCGGTAAGGCAGGGATCGGATAAGTAATAACTAATAAATGGCCTTAATTGGGTCAAACTGCTGCAGGCGCAGGGTTCGGTACGTAAATTACTCGATGTAATTTACATAGTATTCTACATGTATATTACATGGTAATTTACGTCTCTAGTTTTCTACATTTTTGTACGTAATTTACGTCGTTAAAGCAGTGGCCCCAACTCGAGCCCCGTACTCTACTGCGCATGCGTCGCACTCGGTATCTGATTGTTTGGTATTCGCGCGCAGTTTGAAATGCTAAAAAATATTATTTTTATTTTGTATTATAAATATTTTTTATTATAAATAATGACGTTTTTACTTATAAAAATTATTATTAACTAAATATTTATTAACTAAACATTTTTATGAGTTAAAACGCCATTATTTGTAATAAACAATAAAAATAATATTTTTTAGCATTTAAAACTGCGCGCGAATAGAAACCAATCAGATACCGAGTGCGACGCATGCGCAGTAGAGTACGGGGCTCGAATTGGAGCCACTGCGTTAAAGAAATATAGCGACATAACTTATAAGCTTGTGCACAAAAGGCGCAGCGAATATTTAACGAACGCATAAACACATCGCTTGATTTCGGTTTTCCACTTTAATTTTATCAAAATAAATTTCATTCCACGGAATTTCGACGTGAGGTTGTCTAAAATTACACCTTTCACCTCTGATACTCATAGTTCTTAATTTTAATAAATGTTAACAGCACTTAATTGTTAATGCTGCGTTAATAACAAAATAATAACCCGTCTTGTTTTCGCTTCAAAACTGAGGTTATGTTGATTCATAAACACCGCCATATTGAATATGTAATTTACTCATGTTTTCTACGTAATCTACGTATATTACACAGAAAATGTAATTTACGTAGAAAACTCGGAGTGACGCGTCACTTCGGAACCCTGTGCAGGCGGTAGAATGAGAAACATATTTACATATATAAGAATGTGATTTTAATTTTTAGGTCACTTTTAAAATTAGAAATTCAATTCTTTATAGTGTTTAAAATTTTAATATAAATCTAATTTTAATGTAAATATTTTCCCACGTCATATCGAACTGAATATAGAGATAGTAAAATTAATAAAGACAACTCTATCACTCTTTTTTATTTTGTACGGTCATATAATATAATCATGTAATATATAGATTAAACAGATCTTTTTTAATCTATAAAATTTGTATAAATTAATATTCCTCATGGAATTTTAAAGGATTTCATGAGGTTTTTCATGAAATTATAAAGGATCTTAAGAAACTTGGAAGAGTTTTAAGAAATTTTAAAGGATTATAAATATTCTCGTTTAAGAAATTTTGATTTTTTAAAGGTTTTTTTAAAGGATCTGATTGAAATTTTAAAGAATCTCACAAGATTTTTATGATTAATAAAAGATTTTGTAGAATTTTATGGAATTTAAGAAGTTTTCAATTAAGAAACTTGTAATTTAAGAAACTTTTATTATTTTTAAAATGATTGTAAGGAATTTAAATATTTTGCAATGGCAGCAAAGTTGATGTGCAGTCGAAAAATTGCATCACTCTTGTTATGTACAATCTAATCTATACTTGCGAGATATTTTTTCGGAAATCCTTAACAAATATTTATTATTGATTCAATTGTTTAGCTCGCATTTATTTCTCAATATCAAGATAGTACTAATCGTTATATTTATTATTTAGTTAAAGATAATTTTATATATCTTCTTCAGGAATAGAAACTTTTATTATTCATAATATTTCGAATTATGCATTTCAGATATGCTTCTTTGCTATAAAAATAGCTGATATTTCTTCACATTCTATAATTCAGATCTGGCAGAAGTTATTCACGTAACAAGTTCCTTACATTGTGATTATCGATTAGCAATTTCAGCCTATAAGGTCCATGCGGAAAACAACCTTCTCTTTTTGGAATTTATTTTCAACCAAAGGTTGAAATAAAATAAATAAAAAACGATTTTATAAATTAAAAATCTATAATTTTATAAAGTATAATTTTTGTCTATTTGGGAAAACAATTAATGGCCTAAAATTTTTATTCAATTTCCATTTTGATATAAAATTCTATATTTTGGTATAAGTAAAAATTATATATAATGAATGGACAATACATTTTCTCTCGCTTTTTCTGTACAATTCTTTTTCTCTGTGCAACGCTCACATTTTTCTTATACTTAGTAGACATTTTCATTAACGTCTCTATTGAGAGAATTTCTTATACAAGAAATAGCAATTTACGCAAAAGTGGAAGCGTCATTTACTGTAAGAAAAAAATTTAATGTATCATAAGACCAAAGTATGGACATTATTCCCAAGGTCGTAAACCTTGAAATCTGGAGACCATAAATAAATGCGTAGCAAAAAGTTCGAAGATATAATTATTTCGCAGTAAAACCTCTTGTTATTCGAAATATATTTATTTACTTTCAAAATGTCTGTGAAACTGAATGTTATACTTATTAGTACCTTTCCAGACACTCTATTTCACTAATATGCGTACCTGTAGTGCTAAGAAAAGATTTAATGAATAGCAATTATTATTCATGACAAACCGGTTCTTACTTCAGCTTCAAACATTTTCAAGGATTAAATTTTAAAGAAGAAAATAATTTACTTTAAAAGAAGAAAATTCTAAGAGCTTGACATCATTTGCGTGCTCTATAAATATTTCGCAATTTTTGAGTCAACAATTATGTATTTCTTTGTTTATCAGAGTGTAGAGATCTTTCTACAGAGAAGTTTTAATGATGAAATCGAACGCATCAGAATTTTTAATAATAAAAATGATTAAAAATATTACCTCGATTGAAACTTGATAAATCTCACTCACTTTCAACTTTTAATTGAAATATAAACGACTCTACAGTATATTCGCAACAAATGTGTGAAAATGTAAAAAGGAAAATAAGCGAATAAGCCTTTCACTTTCAAGTTTCATATTGTGGATATTCTATATATGCAGTTTGCATTTACATTCGTACAGTTAACTTAAAAACTAACATCTTTTAATGCTTTGTTTCATTAATAAACATAATCTTCATTCATATTCATTTATTTAAAACCTAGAACTGATAATAATCTGTATTAGAAAAAATTTTTACATTGGTTGGTTGAAAAAACATATTATTTGTAAATATTCTAAAGATAATGTGCTTGGTGTATATTTAATTCACTAAATATTTAATTATTTTTGGAGACTCTACTGAATTTATTACTGCATTAGTAAAAACACGACATTGAAGAGTTATAAAAATGATAAAGCAATCAATAATCACCTATATACAAATTTTATTAGACATTGACAAATAATAATTTTTTACGACTTCGAGCTTTCTAAAATTCGCAATTACAGTATTAAGGAATCAGCGACCGGAAGTATAGAATTAATATGAGATTTGAATTGTAAAAAGTTGAACCTTTTATTTTTGTTGGTTTATTCTCTATTAATTAATCATTCTAAAATATGTTTCAATGTATCGTAAAATGATAATGAATTAAAGATATAATTATTATAGTAATTACTGTTAATATTAGTAGAAAATATTCCGTATTTAAAAATTAAGAATCTTAATGGAAAATTTTCAAGGTAAATCTTTTATATCTACCTCACTTTTTACAAAGTAAACTACGCAAGTGGCATCGTAAATGATTTTTCTGGTTTAGTCATCACCCGACGATAAGAACAAAAACGCAAGATGTCACGTTTTGCAGACACATAAAATGAAAATTATTCGATAAAGGAATCTCTGTAGGAATTTTTAGCTGGGATTTATTATAATTTTTAGAATTAATAATTAAATTTTGTTAATTCAACTGTAGAATTTTTTTTATAGCACAATGTTTGCCTCTATCGGACGTGTTGTCAGCTTCTTATGGTAATGATTGGATATCTGGCATGAATAATATTAAGGAGAAAGAACCACCCACAACACCAACCTCACCAAATTTGTCCTCGACAAGTTTTGTTTTGCATTACGCAGCATCTGGACCAAAATGCAAATGGAGACATCATCAGGTTACAATGAGGCATTCTGATCCTAGACAAGTTGGTTCCTGGGTGAAAACGATTCGAAATTGCCTTAATGGTGTGTATAAATTTATATCATTTCTGATTTATATCTTTTCATTTCATCAAATTTATATCTTTTTCATGATTGCTAATGCTGAAAATTATTGTAAAAAAACTTTAGGTTTCACTCATCGGCCAAGGAAGATTTTGATTTTCGTCAACCCCTTTGGCGGAAAAAAGAAAGGACTCAAAATTTGGGAGAAGGAAGTACAACCTTTGATGGTGATTGCAGGAATTGAAACCAAATTGATAATCACTGAGAGGGCAGGACACATACGTGATACTCTCCTCACAACCAATTTGGACGACTTTCATGTAAAATAACGGTTTTTATTATTGTTTTATTATTTTTATTATTCAGTTTTGTAACACTGAAAAAAAGTTCTGGTTTACAACTGAAAATCCTACGAAATCTCTTAAAATATTTTTACATCCCTTAAAATTCTATAAAATATCTTAAAATTTCTGAAAATTCCAAAAATATCATGAAATACTTTTTTTTTTAGCCATATTGGCCAGAATTTGTGATTAAGATAACTAGAAATTTTTTAGCCAGAAGCATCTTGTAACTTTAAGGGCGTTGGCCCCAAGTGTTAAGCTCAAAATTCCATTCTCCATTTTACTCAACGAAAATTATAGATAAATATTTTTTCGCTCTATAGCACTAATCTTTTTTCAAATACAAGACTGCATACAGAGCTAAAAAATATTTAGCTTCAATACTTTTTGCCTAAAACGAAGAATTAAAAATCTGACTTCAAAATTCAATATTTTCATTTTACTTAAAAAATATTTGAATTAGATATTTTCTGAAAATATGAAGAAATCGAATTTTTAGATTAGAAATTAGAGCTTGGCTTCAACACCCTTAACCAGAACTCTTTTTTGAGTGAAGGATTATTTTCCAAAAGGAAACCTATTATATGAATTTAAAAAATTTTCAGGCGGTGGTATGTATCGGTGGAGATGGTACTTTTGCAGAAGTCTTTAATGGACTCGTTTTGAGGGCTGCAAATGATCAGCAAATTGATCCTAATGACTCGACGGCAATTTTGCCAGCACCAATTTTGCCTGTAGGTGTAATTCCTGGTGGAAGTACTGACACAGTTGCCTACAGTTTGCATGGAACGACTGATGTGCAAACAGCGGCGATTCATATTATTTTTGGAGACACTGCTGGTTTAGATATCTCTTCCGTTCACAGCAATGATTCTTTGCTCAGGCTATATGCGAGTGTAGTCAGTTACGGCTACTTAGGTGACGTAATTCGAGACAGTGAAAAATTCCGATGGATGGGACCTCAAAGATACGATTATTCTGGTATATATTTGCTCTATATAAAATTTAAAATATTTGAATATTTAGAGACAAAGATTAAACTTAAACTTTATTGTTTTGTAGGCTTCAAAAAAATAATTGCGAATAAGGGATATGAAGGGGAAATAGAGCTTTTATCAGATCCCTGCCATCCGGCTGCAAGTACCAAATGTATGCAGAATTGCACTCGTTGTATTCAACACATGCATAAAAGTATTCCAGATAAAGAGATTGCTAGTAAGTCCCGTAGGAAATTTTATTTCACAAATTTTAATTATTTCCTTCACTCAAAATTGTCCAAAATATAAACTTTCAAACTTAGACTTTTTAAATGGTACATTTTTGCACTCCTTTTTTGCAAAAAGATTCGATTTCTTCATTGTACTCAACAAATATTAAAATTGGAATTTTTTCCCTCTGTAGAATTAATCAATTTTTAACTAGAATTATGCGCACAGAGCGAGAAAATATCTAAATCAAATATTTTTTCAGTAAAATGAAAATATTGAATTTTGAAGTCAGATTTTGAATTGTTCGTTTTATTCAAAAAGTATCGAAACTGAATATTTTTTCGCTCTATACGCAGTGTTATATTTGAAGAAAGATTAGTGCTACAGAGCGAAAAATTATTTATCTATTATTTTTGTTGAGTAAAATGGAGAATGGAATTTTAAGCTTAACACTTGGGTCCAACGCCCTTAAATCATCCTTTAAATCGCCCTTAAATCATAGGATGATTAATTGATTAATTTTTCAGGGTGGCTTACAGTCAGAGGAAAATTCTTCATGGTAAATGGAGCAAATCTTTCATGTGCCTGCTCAAGAAGTCCAATGGGTTTCAGTCCACATTGTCATATTGGCGATGGTTGTGTAGATGTTATTATCATTAGACACACATCTCTTATCAACAACATTAAAATGCTTCTCAGACTTAGCAGTAAGGACAAAAATTTGGTAAGTAATTAAATATTTTTTCGCTCTGTTCATACCTCATTTTTGTAATGTTTTAGTATTATTACAAAAGAAAAGCTATTCGAGAGAAAATTGCAAAGTTCTTTTCTTTTTCCATTTACTAGATAACTAGATTCGTAAAGCGAAAGCTATTTTACTGACTCATAAATTGATAAATGGCTAATGTAATATGTTTTGTATTTTCAGTACGATTTACCGTTCGTCGAGGTTTATAGAGCCAGAGAATTCTCGTTCAAGGCAGCGCCTACTTCAAATTACTCTCAAAGTGGAAATAGCATTTCCCTCAATTCAGGACTGAGTGTCTGGAATTGCGATGGTGATGTAATTCAAGTTCCAAACGTGAAGATAAGGTAAATTAATTACTAATCAGTTTTCGAAGTCAATCTAAGTATTATTATGTTTTATGTAGTATAATCAATGAGCCAGTATTAATCTCTCATTATTTTATAATGAAATTAAAATTTTATAAATTAAACCTGACCTACAATAAAACTGCTGTTCCTTAATATTTTACTGCTTTGTCAAACAGGGTACACTGCCAACTGCTGAAAGTATATACCAGACGAATCCACGAATCAATAAAAGAGCCAAGCTGTTTTTGCTCCTTCTGAAAAACTGACAAAGATATTTATACTAAATGCAATTCCTTCGTCTTGTCTTAATTTCTGTTGAAAATATTTTATTCGTGATTTCGAAAAATATCAAACATGCAATTTTTGAATTTTTTTTTATCGGTTTCAAGGGAAATATTTATTGCAAATGTTTTTAAAATTTCGAACATTCCGCAAATCGAGGCTTTCGCACCAGCAAAAAGCCTAAGAATGTTTTCTTTTTAAACTTATTTATTATCTAATCATTTTTCCTGTAACTTTTCCTCTTTGGTTGTTTTTTTAAAATAAGAAATCAGTTTTAGGGAATAGAGAAATGTATATTTATATTGTTAGGGCAAGAGGTTTAGATGCAGAAGGGTTTATGTGATAAGTAAAAAAAACTAGATTAATTAAACTATTGACAAATATTTTTTATGAAAATAATGGATTTAATTTCGGCCTAGGATTAAAATAAAAGATCTCGCAATCTAAGAATCTCTGGGAAGACTCAAGCCATTTTTATATCTTTTTATTATGGCTAAAATATTTTGAATACGGAATAGAGATTTGTTTGTATTTTATCGAAGGATATCAAAATTAGGCTTGAGTTTGGCGCTGTACTTACAATTTTAAGAGAGATAGTAGCAAAAATTGAAAATTGAAATTAAGCTTTACGAAGAGATTAAGTGAGATGATTAGTCTAATAATTTAGGAAATGAGGAAATAATTTCAATCTTTTCTACTGAACCTTCTTAAGGAAAAAATGAATTTGATGTAGAGAGTTCATGTATTTTTGTTAAGACTATGCCTGGGAGCTTTTAATATGTTTTCAGTAATTTTCGATTGATTGATCAGGGTTGTTCAAAGATATTTTTTTATCATAGAAAGTAATTTTTAAGATTATTTTACTAGAATTAAACAAAGCTTGCTTTTCACTCATTGGTATTGAATTAACAAAAGTAGTTTAACAGTATGCACATTATAAGCTCATAAAATTATGTTTTAGGAATGAGCGGGTACTTTTATTACTACAGTTATAGAAAAGAAAGATTTTAGTGGTCCAAGGTGCATTTATATTGTGTTTTGTACTAGTTGTAGAATTTATTTTCTTCACTCCTTCCAGTACTTTCTGTTTTCACAGAAAATTTATATAAATATTTAATTCTTAATTTAATTAATTAATCTTTAGGTTTAGACCCAGAGAAGTTTTCTTGAAGAGACACATTTTAAAAGCGTTGTGATAATTTGCTTACAATTAGTTAGTTTCTATTTGAATGTAGTAAAATATTTCAAGATATTGAAAAAATGAAGTTATCTTAGTATTGATTTTGTATTTAAAATTTTGATGAAAAAGGGATTTGGCTATTTATATTTGGATACTTGTTTTTCAGGAAAATTATTTCTTTGATTGTATTGTACATATGTATAAGATGTGTAGATAGATTTATTATGGAAAAAGACGGATATTTGAGATGAATGAATTTTAAATATTGAAGATATTTTCTTTTTAAAAACTTAAGCTCAAGTGGCTACAATTAATAAAAATTGCAAGTTCTCTTTATAAAGAAATTGATGTTATTCATTAATATTAATCGTTCAATTATCCTGAAATCCTTGAAATTCCTTACCTACACTTTTTGAGATTTTATTTTTATGCGCTAATTATACTTTTTTAAATTTAAATTTGTAATCGATTTATCGATTCAACCTTAATCGATTATAAGAAGATGCGCATGCGCATTCTCTCAAAGTTGACTCTGCGCGCGCAACACGCGTGACTTCCCAGCGCGCGATTCAAAATCAATTTAATTTAATTGTGCTGTTAAAAAAACTACTATGTACTGCAAATTTGATTAAATATTGCGAATTTATAACAATGCCGGGAAAATTACAAAGTTTGCTCCCTTCCTATTATTTATATTCTTCTATATGAAGGCTAATAAAAAAGTTTTTTGACAAAATGTTCTGTCTTTCTATGGTAAAAAATAAATAAATCTGAACAAAAGTTCTCGGAACTTTTTTTAATATTCTTAATCTAATAATGTAATAAAATAAAATAAAATAAAATTTCTGAGAAATTAATATCTCTCTTTATTTCCGCACACATTTGCTGAGAAATTAATATCTCTCTTTACTTCCGCGCACGTTTGCTGAGAAATTAATATCTCTCTTTATTTCTAGATTCGGAATTAAATACAATTAGCTGTCTAGTTAAATTACATCCTCTAAAAATACATGTTTTAAAATTACTTCTTCTAAAAGAACTCCTTTGCTTTCTAAGGGGCATCATCTTCTTGTCAAAAAACCAAAATTTCGAATGTGAAAAAAAAACCAAGAAAATAATATTTTGATAAAAATTCTAGAGGAATTTTGAACAGAAGTTTAAGAATAAAAATATTGATCAAACTTTTTTAAGAAATTTCGATCATAAGTTTTAAACAAAAATGTTTAAGCTTAGGCATATATAAATATTTTTTTTTTATTTTTGTGAATTTGAATTTTCGAGAGTTTAATTACTTTTAATAAGAAAATTAATTACTCGGACACTTTTCAACAAAATGTTATAAAAATTTTATGAGAGATTCTTAGAAGTTTATATTTTCAAATGAAATAAACAATATTAGTAAATTTATTCATTTACCTATTTATTTATAACTATTAAATAACTATTTAATATCGTTTTCCTTAAAAATTCAATAATGTTCTCATGCTTCGATTTTTTCGATTCTGGGCGCAAAATATTCCTCGGACCTTCCAAGACAAAAAATTTCGACTCCCAGATAGTCGTTTCTTCACAAACATCGATAGAAAAAAAAAACGCGAGCCGATTGTTGCAGATCGATTTAGACGTATTTTTTTTAATACATACTCGGAAATAGTTTTATAAGATCGTCTATAGAATAGATTTTTTATTTAAGTATGAATAATTATTTATATAAATAAAAAATCAGTAAAAATAACACTTTTGGAGAATATATGATTTTTTTCCGAATATAAGACTTTCATAATCTTACTGGGCATCGAAATCAATGTTTGTTCTCTTAAGGAACATAATTATATAATTAATTTGAGTCTGAATTATACAGGGTGGGCCATTTTAATCGCTCTATCTAAATTTCTAGGAACCTAAGCAGGATAGAGAGAAATGGTTTAGACAAAAGTTGAAGAAGACAGAGGGGGTCACTCAATGGTGCCAACGCCCTTGACCTTGAAGTCGATTTTCAAGGTTATTTCAAGGTCAAAGTGATTTTTTTAAATGGAAACACCTTTTTTTGACCCCGGATTCAGAAAGAACGGGAAATTCTACGTTCAAGTATGTATCCAAATCATCGGTAAATTTTAACCTTAAAGTCAAATAAAGGTTATCACTTTGACCTTGAAATAACATTAAAAATCGACTTCAAGTTCAAGGGCGTTGGCACCATTGAGTAACCCCCTCTGTCTTCTTCAACTTTTGTCTAAACCATTTCTCTCTATCCTGCTTAGGTTCCTAGAAATTTAGATAGAGCGATTAAAATGGCCCACCCTGTATAAACATAGATGAGATACAATGGTCGTAAAATATGTTTGACACAGATTATTTAAAATAAACAATTGTATTTATTCAATATTTCTAATTGTTAATATAAAAAATTATAAACAAATTCCAAAATTAGTCATTTTCACTCAAAAAAAATATTAGGAAAAGAAGATAAGAAAAACAACATATTTCTATATAATAATAATATTTAAAAAAAAGACGATCAAATCGGTCGAGAATTGTGAAATGCGGATTCTTATAACGGAAGGTCCGAGGAATATTTTGCGCCCAGAATCGATAGAATTGAAGCATGAGAACATTTTTAAAAATTCAACGGTTTATTTAATAGTTATAAATAAATAGGTAAATCAATAAATTTACAAACATTCCAATTTCCTTCTCTTCTAAGAATTTCTCTTGAATTTTGACACGAGTTTCTCATGTTTCGATAAAATTTTTCTTTAACATTTTGTTCCTAAAAGATCTTCTGAAAATTTTTGACAAAAAGGCAACCGTAATCAGTAATGAAAATATATGTTAAAAAATGTTAACGAATATTTATTACATCGTCTTATGATTGTGTAAGTTTCTTAGTAATTAAATACAAGAAATTAATAAAACAGTAATCACGATTATTTTCAAGATATAAGAATGAAATAATAAAGTAATCTCGATGAATCCTTAATAATTCATACGGTCAAAGATAGATTTTTATATAAAAATTTCAGTGTACTAATTTGAAAAAAGGATACATAATTTAGATATCAGATGTATCTTTACTTAATTAAATAAAATTAATTAAATAAATTAATTAACGTAAATATTATTTTAAGAGAATAAATAAATAAATAATTAATTAAATAATAACCTTTAACCTTCTGTAACTTATAAATAAACTTTCATAATGGAACGGCTGAAAAATCCCGAAAAATAAAATACTTGATATTGGAAAATTCCAGAAATTATAAAATGGCCGACAATATATAAAATTGACGATAGTGGAAAATTCCCACAGCTTATAATATTCCAGAAATTGAGAATATCATAAATTTTTCATAAAAATAAATAGCGGAGATTGGGATACTGTTATAAACAATTATAAATATTTATTTAGTACATATAATTAAGCAATAATATGAAGCTATTTTTATTTGCAGAGCTATTTAGTTATTTCTTTTTTGAGAGAGAAACAATTTTATTTTTATAGCTCTTAAAAGCACGGACAGTAGAAATACCTAAAAGTACATTAAAATCTTTTAAAATTCCGAGAAACCTCTCAATTCTTTAAACTCATGAAATTATTTTAAATTCTACGAAAACCTTGAAAATGCCTCAGTCTCTTAAAATTCTTTTAAAATACGTAACGTCTTATAAAATAAGGTAAAATCTAGAGACAATTTTTTCTGCTCTTGAAAATTTGTAAATTATGAGAAGAAAAATGGATTATTATGCAAATTTCTGCTTCAAAACTCTGGATTATGCGAAATTGTGCGATAAAGAAATCAGAACTATATTTACATAATTTAAATATTCAATACTGGCATAATTATTATGTAAAATCTTAATGTTTTATAAAAATATCGAAAAACAGACGAAAAAATAAAAAAAATATAGAAAAACAGACGAACCTAAAATCTGTTTGATAGTGTAATAGATCAATAAATTAATAAATTAAGATTTTTGAATTTTTGTGAATTAAAAACAAAATTTCCATGCAAAAATCAAAATTTTCCAAAATTATGCTTTCTTATACGATGACGAATCTTCTTTATTTAACTTAGAAACTTCATAAATCGCAAAGATTATGCGCTTTGCATAAAATAAGGGTCTCTAGTAAAATTCCTTCAGATTCCTTTAACTTCCATGAAGTCGCGTAAAATCATTTAATATTTTTTTAAATCCTGTAAAACTATTTTAAATCGCATGAAATCTCGTGAAATTGCTTTAAATAAATCAAATTAATACAATCAGAGTGAAAAATATTTTTACTTATTCTGAAATGTAAAGGGAAAATCATTTTTAGTTGCTTCCTTGAATCTCGAAAATAAAATTCTTATACAATAAACCATAAACTAAGAAATAGGAAAGGTAATTGAGTACAATAAAACGTATTTTTTAGAATTAGTAATATATTATAATCATGTTTTGTAAGTACTTACAAAATCATTTTTAATTATAATAATACATAAGGTGATCGTCGTAGAGAGAAAACTTGAGGCACAAGGTACATTGCAATGAACAGTAAATTAAGAAATAAAGAAAAATGAACGAACATTAGAACAATCAAGAATTAAACGAACATTAAACGAATAAATGAAAATCAAACATAAGGTATTTAGTCTTTAGCATCTTGCTGGTTTCTGCTCTCCATAGAAAGGCGATTTTCAAGACGCAGGCGACATTGGTATCTGGAATGCTTATTAACGACCCGTCGGCTTGCAAACGCATGAGCTATCTCTGCACTTGCATTTGTCTGTAACAGAAAGAAAGAAGTTGCGAGTTTCTACGGAAAAGAAAATTTTTTAATTTTATGAATTAGTCATAATTATGAGTATATGAATTTTAAAAATCTCAAACGGCACAGAAAGTGAAGAACGTCGGATCTTCGAACTATCAAAAAAATGGTCAAGGGAGAATTTGTAGATTTTTTCATACCAATAATTATATAATTTTTTCAAGAAAATTCAAAAAGTTAACTTGACTTTTTTTCAAAGCGTTTATTTCGAAAGAGAATGCAAAATAAATTATAATATTAGCTTCTAGAAAATAATGTTTTACGACTCTTACCGTCATGTCCGGGGTCCCGGCACCTGCAGTTCAAATCGCACTTGCATCTGCCCGGACTTGTTGGCGGGGATTTTTCTGTTAACACAAAAATAGAATAGTTAGGAAATTTTCTATAAATGATTCGTAAATATGTTTGACACAGATTATTTTAAATAAAAAAATTGTATTCATTCAATATTTCTAATTGTTAATATAAAAAATTATAAATTTCAAAACTAGTCACTTTCAGTCAGAAAAAAAAGAATAGAATAAAAAGTTAAGAAAAATAATAATAATATATAATAATATAGAAATCTATATTAAAAAAAAAGACGTCCAAATCGGTTGAGAATTGTGGAACGCGAGCGTTTTGTTTTCTATCGATGTTGTAAACAAACGACTAACGGGGAGTAGAATTTTCTTGCGGTTTCTTATAGCAGAAAGTCCGAGGAATATTTTTCGCCCAGAATCGAAAGAATCGAAGCAAGAGAACATTATTAAAAATTCAATGGTTTATTTAATAGTTATCAATAAATAAGCAAATAAATAAATTTATTAATATTGGTTATATCATTTGAAAATATGAACTTTTAAGAATCTCTCATTCAGTTTTTTAATCTCTCAAGGAATTTTCTGGAATATATTTATAACTGATAAAATATCTTTCCTAAATTGGACGCTTCCGTTATTTATGTTGTATAAACCGTATAAACTATGAAAATTAATTTAAATTTTAACATTTTAATCGAATCGGCAATGAAAATAAAATAAATAATATACAATAATAATGAAATAATGTATAATAAATATTATTAAAAATGTTAAAATCTAAAAATACCACTGATTTTAACTTGGCGATTCACTGATTCTAGAATGGTTTTTTTTTGTTGCATCATATATTAGACAATGTATTTAAAATAAAAAAAATAATTAAATTGCATTTTGATTGAATAAACATAAAGCAGAAATTCTCATTTGATTTAATATAGTGTTTCACTGATTCTAGAATGATCTATATTATTTATGAAAAATATTACACAATTTTTTAATAAATACATGATAATCTAAAAAAATTTTAATATTAATTTATATATCAGTTCATTGACCTATAAAAAACAATTGAAATTTGATTCTCTAAGCAAACAAAAGAAAACTGAATCAACAAAAATTTTTCTGGAGAATGCACATGATTTAATTTTTATAATTTTATCCTTATATTTATATTGTAATGTAATTATACAAATCATCACTTTATTTAATGCTTTTTTAAGAATGTACTTCTTCAGAAATATTATTAGCAGGACAATTAATAATTTGGGAGTTGAAATATTCCAATGTAATGATTTTATTTATGAATAAATCCAAATAAATCATATCATATAAATAAATCAATAATAAATATACATATAAATTAATTTACCTTTGGATTTGTTGTCACGGCAAGGAGAAGTAGGCAACATGATGATGCTGAAGATTGTTTTCTTCGGTTCTTGACTGGTAGTTGAAATAAAGGAACTTGTATTCACTTTAACTTTCGAAGGACTTGTGGAAAATTTACGAAACTGCTGCAGAATTTATTTATTTTCCCCCACTACCCCACACTACCCCCTCAAGCGACCACCGATCGGCAACTGTTTGCATTTGCAAATCGGCCAATCGCGTCTGCACTGAGTCGTCTGACTATATGACTGACTTGCTCTACTAAATCAGTAGTATAAACTTATAACGAGTTAAAAAACTAAATTATAGTTTTCTCAATGACTTTGGATTTTAGGGCGGGAAAATAATAATGATTAATAAAATATGAGTTATAAATATAATTGATGTAATATTATATATTAATATATATCCTCTTAAAAAATAAATTAAGAAAGGAAACACGACTCAGAATGATAAATCATAACTTCATACATTTCTGAAAATCATAATAAATTTCATAATATTCCTTGAAATACTGTGAAATCCTTCAATATTTCTAAAATTGCAATCGTAAAATTCGTACTGTCTCTGTCTTAATATAATCTTCTTGACAACACTTGTTTTGACAACGAAAATAGTCGATATATTGGTATAACATCATTACTGCTTTCAAAATTTAAAGAGAAATTGCATAAAAGTTTAAATAAAATAACATCGTAATTTAATCTTTTTTGGTCCGAGTTTTCCTTTATTTTAACCCTTGATAACGCAGCATATCTTTCTTAAACAAATGTTTTTAAGATTATAACTACAAGATATACATTTTTTAGAAATATTTAATCACATTCAGTTTTTTTATTCATTTCTAGAAAACATTACCAAACTTCCTGAAAGAAGTCCTTCTATCCCAATGCGCGCAAGACAGATATATAAGAAAATGAAGCTTGACAAATCTGTTAAACATAGAAAATTCGTTAATTTAATGAAACATAACTTAAGTAGAAAAATCACTAGATTAATAATGCTTACAGATGTGAAAGTACGATGTGTCATTTGCATCAGTTTTCCTGCAGTGATGTTTAAGGATTTTTGAGATCTGAGAAGAATAAGCATTAATGCTTTAGAATCTCTAGTTTGCATTTCAAACCAAGAAGAATTATTGTAAACCACAAACCCAATCGATTCATTCTGAAACATATAAAATTTATAATCTTCAATTTTTTTTTGTATAATAGATTAAATTTTAAAACCTTTGTACAGAGGTATTCGCCACCAAAACAGTAAACCGCAATTTCCGATAAGTCTGATGCAAAAAAGAGAAGAAATTTGAATATGCTGTATGTGCTCAACTTGAATTTCACCATCTATAAAGAACAAAAAACATTCATGATTTGTTTTCATTAAAAAATAATCAGACTCTATTTTTTTACCATTCAATATTAACTGACCTTGGAAAACATGTATCCATTGCAACAGATTCCCAAAATACTTCCTAATACCTGAACTAGAATTTGAAGAGAATAAATATCCTCTAGCATTTGACAATAATTTAAAGCGTCCTGATAACTATTCACTATTTTTTTGCACATTTTTAATATCGTTTGCTCATCTCTTTCTTTCGTTACTTCCGAAAATTCAATAATTTCTTCCTTTATTATATCAAACTTAGCACCTGCGTGTAACACCTTAAAAAATACAATTAGTTTTTAATAAGAAGGTAATAAAAATATGAAAGTTATTTAAAAATTGATTTTTTTACCAGCAGAATAAATAAACCGTCGAGAATAGCATTTCCTCCGCTAGCAACAATCATGTTAATGAATTGAAGAAAGAAGAGAATCTCAAAATTCGGGGATTTTTTGCTTTCGAATGGATAAGTTAACTGAACAATAAATTGCCTATCTTCAATCGACTCGAGAGTACTATTTTTCGTAAAAGCAGCGATTAAAAATAAAAGATCAGTGCTTAGATAAATTCCAAAAACACAGAAGGAGTACAAGTTAGCAAGATCGTATTTTTTAGCAATGATTTGTTTAATAATATCTCTTTCGACTTTATCCCACTCTTTTAAAATCTTCATCAAAAGCTTCTGCACAGTTCTAAAACAAAAATTTCAGTTTTTGTAAATTAAAAATTTTAATTTTTGTAAATTAATAAAGCAACGACTAAAAACCTGCTAATAATTAAATTATATTAATAATTCATTATTATTAGTAATCATTTTGTGAAAAACATACCGACGTTTAATCAGAATGATGAAGAACTTGATAAAGAATAACGTTTCGGCTATTGTGGCTCCAAGGTGATCCATCACAATTACAATATTTTCGTGTTTAAAAGCAATATCCCAATATTGGAAAATTAAAGTGAAGAGTGCTATCACATTAAAAAATAAGAAATAATAAGGCACCCCAACTTTTGGCCAAAGGCCAACAATTCGAAGGCCAATTACTAGTGGTTTAGCTATTATTCCTGATTTCATCTTCTGATCAAGAATCAAATTCAAAAAAATAATTCAAACTGGAAACTTTAAACAAAATTAGCTTGAATTCTACCTCTTGGATGTTCAAAAAAGAATGCGGAGTTCGGAGTAACTTTAGAAACTATTAAGTATAATATAATTTACTGCAATTATCATTAATTTTTAGCACATCATCAAAGTAAAGTGATCCTTTCTCGGAACAATGTAGAAATTGACCTAATTATGAAGTGTCTATATAATTATCATAATTTACAAAAGCTTGAATAAACAAATTTGGGAATTGAATTATCTCCTCTTTATTATTACTAGAACATCACAGCGCGCTTCGCGCGCCTATATAATTGCTTCAAACGACAACGCACTTGTGACGATTCCACGTGACCATCTCTCAACCAATCAGATCACGAATAAAATGCGGACACTCGACAGTTCATGTCTTTTTTAAGAAAGGAATCCCCGAAAGGATTGTCGTCGTCAAATCCAGACATTTTGTGTTGAAATGGAGTTTATTAACACAAGTTCTTGT
>CAJFCP010000181.1:723421-759552 GCA_904066005.1 Synergus itoensis
AGTTTACAATTATAGATACTCTAAAGTAGATAATAATAATCGTAATAATAATATAATAATAATTATAATAATAATAATTCTTACGCTTTCGCATAATATATTTAATATAATATGTATGTTTATATGTACACAGTCTTATAAAGCAAAATTTACAAACATCACAACGCACGGTAAGATCGAACGAGTATATCATCTCCTCGAACGTAACTCGGGACGTAGGCAGACTTTGATGATTTAGGCTAGAAGATAGGCATCGAGCCCTCATCGATATCTACTCGCAGAAATGAGCAGCTCTATGACGAGTGAGAAGATGTCAAGAAATGTTAATAATTATTATTTTAGAAACTAAAAATTAAATAGGTAATACTGTGATGAGTTGCGGAGATTCGAGGAAACTAACGATTAAGCTCGTCTACAATGTCAAGGAGGCCCCTCAAATCTAAGAAAAAAATTCCCGGTTTGAACACTTTTAAGAGCATTGGACCCAAGCGTTAAGCTCAAAATTCCATTCTCCATTTTACTCAACGAAAATTATAGATAAATAATTTTTCGCTCTGTAGCGCTAATCTTTTTTCAAATATAAGACTGCGTACAAGGCGAAAAAATATATAATTTCGATACTTTTTGCATCAAACCAAGAATTCAAAATCTAACTTCAAAATTAAATATTTTCATTTTATTGAAAAAATATTTGATTTAGATATTTTCTTGCTCTGTGCGCAAAAATTAGAAAAATACTAGGTCACAAAATAAATTGACTGCCGATTTTTTTCCGGTTCAGCGGCCACCTTGAACTTTTTTAACGTTTACAACGTTTTTATCGTTTTTAAACGAGCTTTAGGGACCACGAAGGATTCGTGACGTCGACGAAACGATTGACAACACCGAAAGGGATGCCTCGCCTCGAAGAACCTTGCAATACGTATTTACACTTGATAATCCTCGATAACAATTATTATCTATTATAATTCGAAATTTTTTCTCTGCGATGATTACAACGGATTCAACAGTGATAACGTGCAATGCGCGGGTAGACGAAGAAACATTTTGCGTGCATAATCTGCAGGACCGCGACCTAAAGGATTAATTAATAGGAAGTTCATCGAACGGAAGTGATGAGAGTTCGAAGAACAGGTACTTGATGTAATGATACTTTCTAAAGCTGTATTCATACTCAGGAAAAACCTCAAAGATTCATTATGAAAATTGCAGAGTTAATAAAATTATAAAAAGCGTTTATAAAAAATTGGAAATAAATAATTTTTTTTTCATTAAAGAGCCACTTATAAAATCACAAAGAGTAAAATAGTTTTATCAATGAGTAAAGTAATTAAAATTTTTTATAATAAAAATAAATAGTTTAAAAGTTCAATTCATTATTTACATTTTGACCCATAAAACTGTCTTATTTTGAATCGAAACTTGATTGATGTTCTTTTACATTAAAAGTAAAATTTTATCAATAATATAAAATAAAACAGATATATAAAATATCAATTAAAAAAAATTAATAAAATTTTGAAGATTCTTAAATAAATTATACTTAATAATCTTGATGCAGAATTTAGATTTCAACCTTAAAAATCTATATTACTTTTTTTTGTACAAAAGAATAGATTAATACTATATTTTTAAGTATAAAAATAACAAATTTTCTTCAGATATTTTTAATTCTACAAAAATGTTCCACATTTTATAAACAAATTTTAATAAAAAACTTTAGCATTCAAATTTTTAAATTATAAAAAAAAATTCAAAGGCCTCGAAGTTTTTCCTGTACACAAATCTAGCATGAAAACTATGATTGTGTTTCCACGAATTTCCAAACACCATAATTGCAAATTATTCATCATTTAGCACAAGTCTATTCCAAATAATAAATTACTATTCCAAATATCTACAAATTCACTCACGTTATTTGCAAATATGGAATTTAATTTTGCATGGAACACTGATTATGATCAAATTTGAACCGATTTCGATTAGAAGAAATCGAAATCAGAAATGGTCAGGATAACTATTTCTATGGTGATATTCTGTTACTGTTTAATAGGACACAACACAGATCTATTTCCTGCGAGACGATTTCACGTCCTTCGCGGTTACGGTTCTATAAACCCGGAATGATGCTGAGTGATCAATCTCGAATGAATGATTTACCAAAATTTTAATGTCTAATCTCAAATTTACAAGATTTAACTTCGAATGTGAACCGCGAAATGATTGTTACGTCCGTTGATCTTTTTACCCCACCAGTTACGTAGAGCCAGTTTTTAAGGTCGATTATTTACGCGTAATTTGATGCGCTGCTAGGAAGCTGACTAGAATATAATCTACGATACGTGCGAATCTCCCTGCTCGATTCGCTCTACGCAGGAAAAAAAAATCGTAGATGGCAAAAAAAATTCGCGTTGTGCACATCCGCGTGCAGCAAAACGACAGGGAATCTATTTCTCGCGTCTATCGCTTATTAATTAAGCTTTCCGATCAGCCGCGACTCGTTTTTAATTACAATCTTGTCGAGAAATCAGTCCTTAAAAATATGTGATTATCTGGAAAAAACAAATTTCGGAGAAACGAAAGCGTTAGAAATTAATAAGGCAGAAGAGAAGACTGAAAATTTTCCCATTTTCAATGTCCTATTCTATCTTTAGACCTGAAAGTTGCTAAGATCTATCTGAAATATAAAATATTTTCCCGTTTAGCTAGAAACTAGATTTAAAGAGTAAAGGAAAGACTATTATTGTCGTTGAAAGGTTTTGTACTATCCGAACTCCTTCCATCTTAGACTTTTACCAAGAAAGTGTTTTTAATTACAGTGCTTCTCCAAGACTCAATTTTTCCATGTACACATCTACTAGTTTAGGGTATCGACTGATCCGGAAATTTTAAATACACGGGTTTTCCCAATTTCCCGATCCGGTCGACACCCTATAGTCGAAAATGACTATATAAGCGTATAAAACGAAAATGAAAAGCAGTTTCTAATTTCTAAGCATCCAAAACATAATCCATTATCTCGGGACTTCCCGGTGAATAATTCCAAGTAGGTGTCGCCCTCTACAATTTCAGCCCTGTTCGCCGGAGAATCTCAAGAAATTAGATTATCGATTAGACGAGTCGATTTAAAATTTTTATTAAAATTTTTAATTGAAATTTAATTACCAGCCTGGATTGATTGATTTTGAAGGACTGATGCTCATGGAAATGAAAAGCCGGTTTCAGCGGCTTTCGACGAGTCGCGGAAAGTCGGAAAAGTCAACGCGTCTACGAGCTATGATCACCTGAGCGATCAGAGGCCCTCTTTCAGGCATTCGATTCCTTCAGATTATCAAAGTACTGCATGATCTGATTGTAATCCATGCCTAGATTGAGATCGTCCATGGGTACGGATTCCTCCTGTTCGTGATTGGAGGAACAAGACGAAGACGAAGAGGACGACGAGAACATGGGGTTCCCAACAACGGTTGCCCTCTTTACCTCCCTCGACTTTGCGTTCTTAACCCGCTTTTCATCATTATTTCTAAGCTCAACGAAAGCGAGCTCATTATCTTTCGAAGTCCCCGTCGAGTTTTTCGATCGGTAGACCTTAGCATGATGTTTATCATGATGTTTATCATGATGTTTATCATGACGTTTATCATGTTTTTCATGGTGCTTATCATGCTTTTCATGATTTTTATCATGATGCTTCTCATGGTGTTTATCATGGTGGCGATAATTGCCGTTGTGGCTCGCACTCGCTGTTCTATGATGACGCTTCCTCGGCGTGTCCGGAAGTCGAACTAGGACTCCTGTGTTTCTGTGGGGAGGAACTGGAGGCTTGTAGTCGTCATTTCCGTTTGCATCGTCGGAGATTTTTGTGGCGGATGTTAATGCTGATGTTGGCAAGACCCCATGAGGTGGAAGAGGTGGTGGAACATCATCGTTACTGTAACAATTTTTTTAATGAGGATATGTCAGTTTTAGAGGGATCCAGATAAATTATAAAGACTCAAAAAATGTAGTGAATTAATTATTACTTATTTCGTGATGCCGCATTGGTCATCGGAGCTGTTGGAACTATAAGAGGTTTCGTCGACTGGATATCGCTGGTCCTCTTGTTGAAGCTACCCGATGTTCTATCCCTTTTGCAGTAAGTTGTCGTGTCAATTGGAGCTGAGGGAGTTGCTCGAACAATCGAGGGCAACTCTATGTGATTAGGATTATCAAAACTTGTGCCCAACTCAGCAGCATCCGTAAGCGGATTATTCTCTCCGGCAAGCGGATTACTGGTTACACGGACCTTAACAAGACGATCAATAAACAGAATTTAGCATCGCTTGTAATACCTCTCTATAGTTGTCATAAAAAAAACTTTCTGGGTGTTTTAAAAACTTTGTTTACATATAAAATGTAGACGCTAACTTACTTAACGGAATTTTTGTTTTTAATATATACCAGTACAAAATGTAGAGATAATAATAAATCGATTCATTCTAAAAAAAGCTAAAAAAATAAGAACCTGTTGTGGTCCGCTTCCAGCTCTTTCCAAAGTTGCACGACCGAGCCAGACCCAGTCGTGGGCGTTAGTAGTCGATTCCCTAGGTCTTCGATTAGGTGCCAGTTGACTCGCAGCGGCCCTGGCAGCTCCAAGAACCGGAAGTCCAGGATGCTGAGAGTCCAAGGGCTGGGGTTTGAATTTGCTCGCGTAGACGACACAGGAAACGACAAAGACGACGATGGCGAAGCAAAAGACCGCCAGCAGGACATACATCCCAATGACCAAGGGTGTCATTGGAGATCCACCCTGGTGTTGAATCCCCACGCCTCCCATTCCCCCTGAAGACATGCCATTAGCTATAGCCATACGGTGCTGTCTTGCCTGCATTGTTGGTGCGTGGTCGTTTTCGTCTTTTAGTGGTATACCTTTGCACAAAAATTAGAGAAAGACAGAGAGAAAGGGGGAGGAAGCGTGCAAGCGTGCTGAGAAGCGAGACAATCAGGCGCAGCATCTGAAGCTAAGCGACGACCAAGCCAGATCTGGAATTTATACTATAAAACTTTTTTTTATTTTATCCGAAATTGAATAGCTCTTTGCAAAAGATCCAGATCTGGTGGAAACACTGAAGATAAAGAACTGAAGGATAAGCACTGAGAAAACCCACTCTTCATTTCAAGAAGAAAGTATAAACCTCAGGACTGACGATACACGACACACGTCATACGATACAAACAAGAAAGACGAAAATCGATATTTACCGATCAGGATATCGTTGAGATCTGGTGCAACATCTTTGCCATTTTTCCTTTCACGATGATGAGATCCTCCACCTAGAGTGCCTCCGTCATTTTGAACAAACTCGGGTCTATTCGGGAGATCTCTCGAAGCAAAATCAACTTCGACATTTGCGGATGAAGTGGCTAGAGGAAGAGAAGGTGTTCCTCTAGGTCCTGCACCTTTGGATTTTCTTCCAGAAAGCCTGCAGACATCCGCCAGGTGCAAAGTCACTTTTAGAAGATCTCCACGACCTTCTCCAACGGCGATCACCCGAGGATGATGGGAAGCTATCATTGGCGCAAAGGCCACAACTTCCGGGTCGAGACTTTCGACGACTAAGTGATAATCCGAGACTGCAATTTCTCTTAAAGGTGTTCGCGATCCGTCGGCAAACTCGATATCGATGTCTAATAAGCCTTCCTGTAAATTTATTTTTATTATGTTATTTTCCTATTAAAAATTTTGTTTTGAATTTAACATTTAATGTGGTAGGATTGAGTTCAAGTTAACCTGATATTGAGCAGTGAGTTTCCTCGTCACAGAAGTTTCGGCAACGTATCCATTTTCGATCGCAGAGTCTGGACTGATAGTGAGTTGAAGGCCTGACACGACTTTTACAGATAGTCGAGAAACCGCAATCCGTTCGTTTGAAACACGAACTTCCTTCGCTCCAATCACTCTTCCTGTGATTGGCGAGAGAACTTGCACTTCTGTTCTACCAGTACTTCGACCCTGAACTATTCTACCCTGTATTAAAGTTGCGATGTGAGGATCAGAAATCCGGAGCATTGCAAACACCAAATCTGTGACTCGCAACCACGTTCGGCGATTCACAAAGTAGGAAACCCTTCCCGAATCGTGATCTGCCGCGAGGAACCTGGAATAATCAAATTATATTTTGAAACATTTAGTTGTTTATTTTAAAACGGTAAACACCAATCCAATTTTATTTGTAAAGGCTCTTGAAGAAGGTTCTAACCTTGCATGAATTTCGATAGGACTCTGTTGGAAACGAAGTCTGCAATTTGTAGGCGCATTTCTGTCAATGGAGTTGATCTCATCCCATTTGGGTCCACGAAATCTTAAAGAACCATCGTCCTCTTCCTCATCTTCATCCAACTCTTCTTCTTCTTCCTCCTCTTCTACTATTTCGTCTTCAGTCTCCAATTCCGTAGTCTCAGTCGCAGTATCTGAACTCCTTTTCTTCACAGGTGTTTTTGAACTTTCACCTTTTTCGGATGTGGTTTCATTGAGGCTTCGTTTGTTTTTCGAGATCGAATGATCTTCAGGGACTTTCCAACTCTTGATTTGATTGAGTCGGGTATCGCTCACACTCACTTCCAAGGGAAATTCTGGCATCCAAACTGTAAATCGTGCCAGACCAGTGTATGTGCCATATTTAACGAGAACTGATGCGTTACTCGAGCCTCGGATTTCGGAACCATCAACGTAGACGCTGCTGCAAGAGGAGGATACCTGAAAATTAAAAATAATTTGCGATTACGAAATTTTCCATGGATTTTTTTTTAACTGTAAACACTTAAATTATACATTCATAAATTCTTTTGTCACTTTTGTGGAAATATTTGTAACGAAAATTAAATTGAATCCATTATCCAAATTGTTTCTTTGAAACAGATTATCAACCTTTAGAACACTTTCATCTTCAGAGTGGCAGGAAGATTGCAAAGTTACATCAGCTACTTTTCCTGCTTGGCTTACGATGAAAACCTTCATTGCCTGAGAGACTTGTCTTCCAGTGAGCACCGCTGTATTCATTACTTCCCAGTTCTAGAAACACAAACAGACCACATTTTAAAATGAGTACACTGGGTACAATGAAAAATGAGAACTTGCCACATAACGCATCGTTTCAACGAAAGTTCTTTTCCAAGCTGAGTGTTTTGACACAGTTTAAAGTCATTGTGGAATGCATTATAAAGGGCTCTTCAAAACTGGACTTGGCTTTTCATTATTTCATCGTGAATTCGAAACTCAATTTCACATTTAATCTCGTAACTGTTCAAGGACCAATTCTTAAATAGTCTTTATCTTAATCTGAATTTGATCCTTTTTCAAAATTGAAGACGTTGAAAAAGTGAGGAGTTTAAAGTATTAAAAGTCGAATGTGAGAAATAGAAAATATTGAAAACTCTAAAAAGGCTGGGAAAGGTAAAAGTGCCGAAGTTCTTAAAATAAGATAAAATGAATAAAAGATAGCTGAGTGTAAATTGATGTTCAGAGAATGGGATAGTTAAATTCACCAGAGCGAATGTCTGGTTATCGATCCAACGAGGCTTTTGCACTATGGCTACCGGCCTCTCAAATGGTCGTATGTCTTGGTCCATCTTCACACCGAAGAGGCGAGACCAAGTTTGCTGAGAGACCTCAACACCCCCAGGGGATTTTCTCCGAGACACGACGAAGTTCATGCCCAAGCACTGTCAGACTTTCGTACAAACATTCTACTTAGTTCGCGACCCAATGTCGTGCACGACGTGTCTGTAATACCCTCAGCAAACATAAAAGGAGGAAGAGAAGAGCCTTCTGGTGGGGCCAAAAGGGGCTGCTTAATTAAAAACTTTACTACCCCCATCGAGCAAGACGCCGGCAATTACAGAACCGGATATGCAGGAAGCTTCGAGTTTCTAACGAGTTCTACCAATCAGTGCCACTGTAGAGCAAACAATATTGCATTTTCAATCCCTTTGAAAATCTTAATCAAGACTTTTACATTTTAGTTTGTATTCTATTTACTCTACCTGACTCGTCTTTATATTGTTATCCTCTCTAAAAAAAAGTGGTAAAATGTTTCAAACATCTCGCATACAGTGTTTTTGCAAACCTGATTGGCTTTTGAATTACTTGCAGTTGTAAGAAGTAAAACAAAATAATGTTGGTTTGCTAGTTAAGGGTGTTGGAGCCAAGTTCCAATATATAAAAACTCGATTTCTTCATTTTACTTTTGAAATTTCAGAATTGAAAGCACTCAGTAATTTAGAATGAGAATCGAATTCAATATCTTAAACCTATGTTTGCTCTCCTCATCAAAATCTCGAGTCTTTTATTTGCTGAGGGTTTTATCTTGTAAAGTTTGAGTAGAGTATCAAATGCGTGTGTCTTGATACGGCTCTGATTAAATAATCAGATGGAGGCCCTTACCTTTGAAATGGGAAGAACCGCCTGAATATCATCCTTTTGTATCTCGAGACGCGCTTGTACCTTTCCCCTCTCCACATGATGGTGATGATGATGCTGCTGTTGGCTTAACTGATACATGCCAGGTATGGAAACGTTATCCTCCTCGCCTTCGAAAGCATATCGTACACTCCACACGATTTTACCACCATCCCAGTTACCCCCTGCACCCTCGTCACTCGCCTCCAGTAGCATTGTCATAATCTCCTCTGCTGACCTATCAAACAAAAAGAAAATGTGAGTGGAGGGTAAACACATTAAAAAAGAATTTTCCATAGAAAAGAATCTTGGCACGAAAACAATTTTGTCCTTATATCTTATAAAATAAATAAATCTTGACAGGACTTCCCCATTGATATTAGACAAAAGTTAAAGAGTTTCACAGGGTGTGTGTTAAATAAAAATATTTAGATTGATTATTCGGAAAAATTTTGTCAAACCACTTTCCGCGTCAAGAATAAAAAATCAAAGACAATTCCCGGATTTTTCAGGATTTATTTTCAATTCTCGAACAATTCTCGGATTTCCTTAAATTCCCGCACAGAAGACACCCTGGTTTCATTAGAATCGACAAACGTTCTTTTCTGAAGAGAAATTTTTCTAGAAAAGCAATCTTTGCCCCGATTAATTCAAAATTGGTTCTGGGAAGGGTTGTTTGTCTGGGCAACTAGCAATTTTAGTTTACGTCGGACTATAATATACATATTCTCTCAATTTTTGTTCTTCTTTCAAAGAAAGAAGGCGTCCCGGGTCTGAAGATAATTGCTAGACTTTGGACGTTCTGTTTCATCGACGAGATGGGAATAACTGGTTTGGAACTTGCGCAAGAGGCCCCGAAATTTTATGAACTCGTTCACAGCAGTTGTTCTGTGAAAGGGACGTGTTTTCTTAATAAAACCATGTAATACATGGCTTTTCGTTATTCATTTATCACATCCCATTCGTTCTCTTTATCTTTACGACTTGGAGAGAAAACTGCCGTGAATAAATTTCATCCGTTTACAATAATTCATTTAAAAATACAGCCTTTTTTTACTTTTACGTGCTTCTTTTTAATTATCATCAAAATATTTTGACTTCTGATTTCTCCAAAGATTCACAATTATTATATATTTCATTTAAAATCATCCTAAGTTGAAAGTTTCTGAATGTTCTGCCTTTTCTTTAATTTGAACTCAACGCTTCTTGTAAAATATTTAAATCTGAAGACGTCTTGAAATTGTAATTAAGAAAACATTAAATTGAAAATATCTAAATTTTAAATTGTTTTAAGTTAAAAGCAGTTAAAAGCTTCTAAATTTTAATACACAATTTTTACACTTAAAAATTCAAATTACGAATATTTTTACCAGAACATTTCATTTTGAAAGAATATGCTAAAATGGATGATGAAAATGGAGTTGCGCGTGAAAGATCGATTTTTCATTTATTCAGGAAGGGGTTGAAAATATAAATTGTTCTCACGCGTTTGGCAAGCGTGACACGTTTTCTTTCCTTCTGGCCGTGAAGGTGGCTGCTGTGTTCTTCATATTGATTTTGGATTCCACTATCCAATCCGGATTGCTGGAGGTTGCATCCAGGATCTTCACGTCAGACTTGACCCGAGCTCTGAAACAAGAAAGTAAACGAAAAAGAAGTTTATAATCTATCTTCAGACTCCAGAACATTATAAGATCATGAATAGAAATTTCACAGTTCGTTCTTCGCTTCTTAAATTGCTTCTTTCTGTCGTAGAAGAGTTCTTTTCATGGATATTAATATCCAGCTACTACTTTATGGTTAGTCGTAACGACAATAGAAGATGATGAACTTCTGTATTTAAATAACAAAGTTTAGTTGACTCTTTTCTATTGTTATTTCCTGGTATTCAAATTCCAAACATCGGATTTAAATCTTGTTTCCCTTTAACTGAGGACAAAAAATGCGTAAAAATGCGTTTCACCATTGAAGTGCTCTAATACCATAAATCACGACCAAGAGCAATTTATCGTAAATCTCTGTTTTAATAATAAAACTTTATTCAAGCTTCAAAAGATTCAATTTAAATTCCCGTACTTTTAAATTATAAAAATCAGGTTTAAAAGGTCGTTCGAATTTAAAAGCAGATCATTACACTTTTATAATTATGACTTAATATCCTTAATATGCTTCTTTAAATGGAATTCTCGTGGTTGCAAACTAATTATATGTCTAGACTGGTCGTTGACATGAGAATAAACTTTGCTTTTGAATAACTGGCGCCAAAAGTTCAAACTGACATTTATAAAGTTCACGGATAAGGAGATAATATTGTGTTAAATTTAGGATCGAAATTAGAGCAAAAATATGTTACATTAATTTCATATCGTGAAAAAATAAATTTTTAACACAAATTAAAATGGAAGAATTTAAAAGAAAGAACGTATTTTCAAAAAAATTAAGCTTCGAAAAAGCTTTAGCGATTTAAATTAAAAAGAACGGTGAAGCTAACTTGAAACCTAAATTAATTTTTGAACTAAATTTTATTCGCTAACATCACCACTATTTTCACAAATCCTTTCCTGAATGGGAAGCATCAAAGCTTTAAAATTCTTTGTCACTTGAAATGTTTCACTTCTGGTTTACATTTTATATAAAAAAGAACAAAATCGTAAAAATGCGTTTCACCATTGAAGTGCTCTAATACCATAAATCACGACCAAGAGCAATTTATCGTAAATCTCTGTTTTATCTGCCATTAGAGGAAAAGCAGGAAAAATGGAGGCACTCTCTCTCTCTCTTGTTCGAAAATCCTGGAATTTTTGCAATTTCCCCATTCCAGACTTTCTGAGTGTAGAGCACTGTTCCTATGTACACAGGTTGCAGAAATCGATGGGCAATTTATATGGAAATGTCGCGATCTCATTGAAATTTTCGCGCGACCGCTCGGACCTTCGATAATTGCCAGTTTCATTTGTATAACGTAAATCCCTCGTCTCCACCTTTCCAATGAGAACATTTAGAGCACACCATGCTCAAAGTAAAAGTTTCGCCTGATTAAAATTCCACCTGGCAATCACCACCTAAAAAAATCGCGATTCGCTTCGCTAGACTTTCTGTATGAACTCACGTTACAAAACCAATTACAGATTTAAACATTTCCTCGTTGGAAAATGAAACTAGCGATTTCCGTTTCTGTCTCATCATATCAATTTTTCCTCTCTCGAAATAAAGTCCCTAGAAAGAGAATCTTTTTATTATTAGAATAAAAAAAAAAAAAACAATTTGATCGACTACAATTCCACAGGGAAATTTCAACCAATTTCTATTCATATCATTCTACAGGAGAAAGTCAACTGTTTCTTATTTAAAACATGTCATAATAAGTGATTTGAATCATTTGTTTGTTTTATGTGCATATTTTTTAAAATTGCGAAAAACAACGATTTCCAATCCCTTAGATTTCGAAACTAATGACCCTTATACGTATTCTTGCTTTCAAAAGAATTCTTTTCTATCACAATTTACCATTTTGCGCAGCACCCCAAACTGAAAATCCATCCAGAACCCTAGAATATTCTTTTCTTTTTTTTTTCTTTCTATTACTTTTACTTTCCTCACCCCACGAATTCAAATCGTCAATCTTAAATTCTCCACCCCTAAAATATATCAAACTCTAATACGCACGAGTGACCATAAACAAGAAATCTGGCCACAATACCTGAGAACAACAGCAGCAACTGGTGGTCTCCCCTGAGCACCCTGACGAGATGAGTGCGAGTGAAGAAAAGCTGGCACGTGAAGCCTCGACCTGGGATAAAGAGGTCCATGGGGAACGAGCAGAGTGAGATATTCGTCAGTCTTAAGTTCTTTGTAATCCTCTCGATTAGGAGCCAGGGTTACACTGCCCAAGGGCGTGACTGGTTGAATTTGTACCCTGGGCTGACAGAAGGACGAGGATCCGGAGTCAAGGACGTGCGGAAGTGGAGCATCCTCGACGCTCCTGGGTTCAAGGACGGAATAAGAAAGTTGCACGGTTCTCGGCAAAGTCTTGGGGACCTTGATTCTCCCGGAGGCATCGGGGGGTGGTAGGGGTGGCCACCAATTAGCTGGTATAGTGATCTGGGCCAGACAGACTCCATCTTCGCCGTCGGGACTACACGCCGCTGACAAGGGACCGTTTCCTATTCCGGATCCCGATGAGTCCACTGATCCAGGTCCGGTCGGGGAGCTCAACCTGCTGCTTCCAGTGCCTCCGTTTAGAGAAGCGTGCAGCACGACGCAGACTCTTTGATGACGACCCAGAAGCAATTGTCTTCTACCAGTTGCCTCGCTTCCCGCGTGAAATAATACCCTGGAAGCAATAAAACAGTTTATTTTGATTGCAGTCATTTGAAGCATAATATCGAAAATATTCATTCCACAAATATTGATTTCGAAAGCTTTAAACTATAATTTAAGAAGAAAAATAAGTAGCGAAAGATTGAAAAAATATAATCAATAAAAAAAAAAGTATATCAGTTAAAAGCTTATTCCTTTTTGTTTTTATAAAAAAAGAGCAAGATATGAGAAAAAAGTTTAGAAATAAATTTGAAATATTCCAATATATATGTTAGCCCAGTATACTAAATCTCATTTGTCTATCCTAAAAAAAAAAGGGAGAAATTCTTGGCGAAGGAAGAACTTGCTAAAATTTCAACGCCCTGAAGCATCTCTCAGTATCGGAAAATTGAGAAAAGTATGTAGGTGTTACTGGTCGGATCGATAAGTCTAAAAGCACTTGCATTTCTCAGATTTGGGCCAATCGTATATACCGTCGTATATGCTTCGTATGCGAAGCATTGCGAATTGCGGAGATAAACTTGAAACTATTTTATTGCAAAAATTGAAAACAGGATTTCTACTAAATTTTGCCCACGAAATTCCTGAACAATTCTCGCATTTTTGTCGTTCTGATATCCTTCTGAATATCTCTACAGTTCCCAATAACTTTTAGAAATAATTCCGGGGTGTAAATACTCTAAAAATGGATTTTTCAAAGCTCAAAATTCTATTCTCCAATTCACTCAACGAAAATTATAGATTAATATTTTTTTGCTCTGTAGCGCTAATCTTTCTTCAAATATAAGACTGCGTACAGAGCGAAAAAATAATTAACATCGATACTTTTTGCATAAAATGAAGAATCTAATTTCAAAATTCAGTATTTTCATTTTACTTAAAAAAAGACTTGAATTAGATATTTTTTCGCTCTGTGCGCATAATTCCAGTTACAAATTGATTAATTCTACAGAGGGAAAAAATTCCAAATGTAATATTTGTTAAGTAAATTGAAGAAATCGAATTTTTAGTTGAGAACTTGGCTCCAACACCCTTAATTTCAAATTTTAAAAAGTTCTGGGAGACTGAGAATGAAACTTCATCATATTCTCGAGGGTTATCGAATTTCTACTGCATCTAAGCTAATTTTCGAAATCCATCAGACTTTGAAACTCTACCTGAGTACTGGCGAATCCCGGGCGACACTGTTGCTCACCAAGTGAGCGGACATGTCCAGATGCCTGGCACCTAGTTCCTGGGCATCTAGCAACGCGCTACTCATTGTCAACGACGAAGAGGTCGAGTTGTTGGAAGCTTTCCGAGGATCGGGTATCGGAAGGCTGTCCAGAGGATCCGGAACGATATACCTAGCCGGAACGGTCTGTTTTGTGCTGAAAGGGCCATAGGTCGCTCTGATGGAAACCGGCTCGCTTGTTTGAAAGACGGTGAATTTGTCAATGGAGAGGACAGACCCTGGTGGCGTCGCCGACACTGTTGATATTGGCGTCATCGTTTCCGGTCTCGACGCCGCCGGATAGAATTGCCTCGGGGTATGTTTCAAAAAGAAACCACCATCCTTGTTCTCAAAGTGCACTTCCACCGAAGCCGCTACATCTGCAAAGAGAAAAATAAAGAAAATTATAAATCATCCTTGCTAATCAAAGGAATAATAAAAGGGTGGACACAAGATTCAATTTTTTATTGCTATTGAAATTTTTCAAAAATTTCACGTAACATCAGTTTAAATCTTTTGAAATTGCAAAATCTTTTAAAATTCCAAGATAAACTTTAAAATCACTTAAAATTTTTTTTAAATTCCTTAAAATAGTACTACAATCTCGAAATCCTTTAAAATTCCTTGTAATTTTTAGAAAATCCTAGAAACGTCCTAAAATTCCTTAAAATTTCAGGACAATCTTTAAAATCCCTTAAAATTTCATGAAATCCCTTAGAATTTTTTTAAATTCCGCAAAATTCATTCTAGTTAAGTTAAGTTAAGTTAAGTTGAGTTAAGTTCCAATCTAAAAACCCGATTTCTTTATTTTACTTAACAAATATTAAAATTGGAATTTTTTCCCTCTGTAGAATTAATCAACTTTTAACTAGAATTATGCGCACAGAGCGAGAAAATATCTAATTCAAATATTTTTTAAGTAAAATGAAAATATTGAATAATTAATTAATAATTTATCTATAGACTTTTTCAAAGTACTATAATTATTATGACTACCGACTACTTATGTTTTCAGATTAATTAAGACATCTTGTTTGTTATCATAAGGCTCTTTAAATTGAAGATGCTGAATATGGTCTCTTAAAATTTCTATATGGCAAATCGCAAGTGTGCACTTGAAAAGCACGTAACTCACAAGTCGACTCCCAGTGAGATGAGAATTCAAGTGTTTGAGGTCAAAGAGTCAAAGAGCTTCTGCCGACGGTTAATGAACTAACTTTGAGATTTGGCTTCTATTTCTGAATTAAGTAATTAATTCATCAAGTATGTAAATCTAAAAGTAAAACACGCAATTTGTTTTTCATTTAATTGTATAAGAGATAAAAACCTTATAATAGAGAATGTAAGAAAATATTACTACATAGAGATAATTAAAGATAATCCTGATTAAAATAAGAGCATATGATAAAATAAAAACTCTCTGAAAATGTAAATTGGAAAAGTTCCAGAGCTCGTTTGCCCTCAATTTAAAAAATAAATTACAAAGCCTCAATTGGAAAATGTATAAAACTATGAAAATTGGAAAAGTTTTAGTCATTTCCCTCTTATATAAGAACAAAATGATTTAAAACATGTTTTTGCACCATGGTAAGTTTTTTAATTGACACTAAACTTGATTAATTTAAAATCAGCGACTTTTTTCAGCATTCCTTATTTTTTCGTAAACTTTTTAAACAGAGGGAACAGTTTTATTTAGGTCAAATCCGATCTATGAAAAGAAACAACGTTTTTAATGGTGTAAATACAAAGTTAATTAGCTCTAATTACGAGAAACATTAAGTGATTTCACGGACTATTCATTTTTTCTCTGCTGGTATTATAATCTGCATAATTTAATTTCACGAATGTCAGTTGGGCGGATTTCAAGATCCGAAGTCATTCCTAATTTACCATGACTAATATGAAAAAAATTGGGGGCTAAAGTATTTAGGTACAAGGTTTAGCTAAATTTGAACTCGCTTGTACTACCTATACTTTCATGAAGCATTTTCTAAATTACTTCAATGTCATTTGTCAATAAAATTTTGAAACTTGGAAATCTGAACGCTTCGAAGTTTAAATTCGAAGTTTGTAGATATAATTGAAATTTTCAGTGTTTCTAAATTGGAAAACTTCGAAATGCAGGTGTTTTCCAATTAAAAAGTTTTCAATTAAGATAGCACTCCACTTTCAACGCATTTCAAAGAATTTCAAAGGATTTTGGATTTTCAATGATTTTTAAGTTTCAACGAATTTTCAATTACACATTTTAAATTATTATAAATGATTTTACAGATTTTTAAAGGATTTTACGTGATTGTAAATAATTTTTTTAAGCGTCTTCAAATGACTTCAGATATTTTAAAAGATTTCAGATATTTCTAGAGAATTCAATAGATAAATTTTAAATTTCAATAGATAATTTTGAAAAAGTTCAACAGCTATTTTTCAAAGTGTTAACAATCGTTAAAACTGTTTATTTGAAAAGCCGACACAGAAGAACACCACAACAGTAGGATCAGCATCTAAAAATCATTTATAGCCCAGTAAAAGCTCCCATTCCAAAATTATTGGACATCCTCCAATTTCGTTTTGGCGAGCTGCATGATTCTCTGTACTTTCGTGTTGAACTACTATATAGCTTAATAAAAACGGCGTCATAAAGCCATTGGGAAAAAAGCAGCGCAGAAAAGGGAAGAAAAAAAATCCGATCCGACGTTTTTCAGGAAATTTCATAAAACCAGGAATAATAAATGTTCTGCAATATATGGAGCGGGCAAAACAAATACATTCTACATATATACATAATACGATCGTTCGATTGGTTAAGAATAAATGGCATAATCAGTTTAATGACACAATATGTAGGTTGTTCCCATTTCCAAAGTGGACATTAAATGCTCAATTCGCTATTACTGTGGAGGCGATAAAACGGACAGCGTCATATTCTGTTTTGCAAATACTGTTTTATAGCAAGGAATATTGGATGAACTTTATAGAGTTTGCACCGTTTTATACATTACTACACACGAATGCGAGGAAAAAATAATAAAGAGTTTTACATTCAACAGGAGAAAAATGGACAATTAAACTCGCTTCGAGCAATTAAGCTGACGTTGGTTGAATAGCTTTTCCTTTAATTAGTATATTTCATGTGATTATAGCTTGCGTCTCACAGATCTTATTAAGGTGAAAATTGAGATCTGTGTGACAAAAATAGGGTGATGATTTTTTTAGAGAAATCAGAGTGGCCACTGGCCACATAATCCAATTTTTCAATTTCCCTGACTTTTCACAACCTTTTGAAATTCCTTAAAATTCCACGATTACCTTCGAAATCCTTTAAACTTCCTTGCAATTTTTAGAAACTCCTAGAAACGTTTTCAAATTCCTTAGAAATTCCTGAGAATCTCAAAAAATTCCCAGAAATCTGTTAAAATTCTTCAAAATACTACAAAATTTAAAATCCCTCAAAATGTAACGAAATCTTTTATAAAAATTATAAAAAACTTCTGGAAATCCTTAAAATCTCATAGAAAATCAGAAAATTATTTTTAATCCTTTGAAATCTTCTGAAATCTGTTAATTAATGTATAAAATTTGTAACAAAAATAACATAGTTAGCATTAATTTCAAACTGACATAACTACTAATAAAAAATAGACAAATTATTAAAATTATTATACATTTAAAGATATATTTTTTTCGAAATAGATCAATAGATTGGTACAATAAAAAACTGAGTTATAGATTCTTTTAATAGAACACTTTATCCTTTTTTCCAATATATGGATTACAATAATATTACAAATAAATTTCAAAATTATGGTGTGGACATTGAAAATCTATGGTATGGAAAAGAGGCTTCTGCGGTTCCTTTTGTAGGTCTCCTGGTCAAATGATGAAGAATTCTTCTCATGATAAATGGCGGTTTAACCTTTGAAAAAGGGTGGCACATCGAATCATTGATACATCTTTTCTCCGCCTTCGTCTAGGTCGTACTCCAGACACCGCCTAGGAAATCTGCCGAAAGCATTTTGTACTTTTAATTCTGACCATTTCTGGCCCGAAAAGATCAAGGACCGATCCCTTGTGACTTGTCTTGTTAATGTTTGAAGATAAACTCGATTCGACTCTAGTGACTAATAGCTGCCTCAAGTCGAAACTAGATTATATCAATTTGGAGAGATGGACCCTAAATTGACAAATTCAGTTCACATTTCTCATTGGGAAATGATCCATTTCGTTGTAAAAGATGCTATCTTAATTATCTTAATTTTCTCATGTCACTCATGATAGGAATAATCAGGGTGCTCAGTGTAAAATTAGTTCAAAAAAGGGGAAATAGGGTGATTTTTTTCACAAAAAAGGGGAGAGATTGAACAATAATTTTTACATGTAGAAATATCCTTTAATTTAGTTTTGCCGATTTTTATATTTCTCAAAGTTGTGAACCAAAAAATCTTTTTATAAATTTATATTTCACATAAACTTATAAAATTCGTAGATTGCATTAAGAGAAACGTGTAGAAGTTAAATCTCTATTTTAAGATAATTTTGTGTATTAGAAAATTGACTGAAAAGAACATTTTTAATTAAAAAAGGGGAAAAGGGGGAAGATTTTCGAAAATAGAAGAAAAAAAGGGAAAACTCTCAAAAAAGGGAAATTCCTCTAAAAAAGGGGAAGACTGGCACCCTGTGAATTTCTCTTAATACAGGATGACCACAAGATTCAATTTTTTAATTTCCTGATATTTCCCTGACATCCCTGGCATGTGGCCACCCTGTAGAAAATTCCGGGTATTTACAGGTTTATTTAGATAGATTCAGTTTTTAAACAAACCCCTCTATTTGAGGGATTGCGTTCCTAATTTACAATACAGTATATATAAGGAGAGAAATATAAAAACATAAATTTGATGAAATGGGGAGCATTTTACCTAGAATATCGCTTACAGTTTCGTATCGGATGATCTTTGCGGAAACACTTAGTATCCAGAATGCTAAAGTAAAGAATTCCTATTCTGCTGCCAACCCCGTCTTCAGATCGTTGAAGACAATCGTGAAATTTCTCATCGCAGGAGCAATGCACCCTATCATTGAAAGAAAAGATGGAGACTCGTGAGAATTGTAACTGAGTAGCTTAGGGTGATGTATTATTGCACTGGATCCATTTGGAATTCAGTCCAGGAGTAAATTCGACATCCATTACCAAAGGGGTGCAACACTTTTGTATTCCTCCCTTACTCTCTTTTCTCTTATGTACTTACATCACTAAAGTGCCACTCAAAAGTATCGTCACCTTATAATAGTTATAATTTCTGATCAATTATTTCAATACAATGAAGATTCATTTTTGTTTTATTTCTCGGAGAATGAAAATGCTAAAAAAATACTTTTCATTCTGCTAAAAAAGCACTATTCAAAAGCATAGCCTTCCCATACTTTTGAGAGCTTTTCTATAGATGTACTGTATGCTCTAATTCCCTCTACTTTTTCATGGGGTGTATTTAATGCGTATCAACATGAAAAACGTTTCAAGAAATAAAGGCTACTCTATTTGAGCAAAATTTAGATAAATCTTCCTGTCAAAATATTTCTAAAAGTAAAATTTCATTTCATAAAAAGATTAATAAAACTCGGCGTGATTACATATATACAATGGCGGCGATGAGAAAGCAGGAACGTTAAATAAATGGATTTTTAATTATGATCGATCGATGGTTTTCACGTTATTCATAGTTCTGGAATGTAAGTTATGATGACCTTGTTAATGTTAATTAACGATCCTAGCATAGAATTTTTCTCTCTAAAAAAAAGTGGTGTAATGAAATACCTCGGAAAAATTGCATAAATTGTTGTTTCAAACGTGATTAGCTCTTGAATGACTTTGAATTTGTAAAAAATTGATTTACAAGTACGTATATATACTAAGTATTCAATTTAGCTGATTATTCATTTGATTCAGTGACCCATTTCTCACTGATTCAAATTTAGACAACTCTAACAGGTTTCCAATATCAAACGTCCCAAAGCTTGAGAAAACAGGAGAGAAGTTATTTTCTGAGGAACTTGTGTTTGGTGAATTTGACACCGTAGTGAATGAAAGAAATTTGCATAACCTTGTGTAAAGAGCGGAATTGGTGAGATTGTATTTTGACTCCATAGCTTCGATTACATCTTCGCAATGATCGTGTTCTCGACAGCAGGCATCTGTTTCTGCATATTCTCCAAGGTCATCATAGTTTTCAGCGACGTTTCCGTTTCCGCACCATTTCGTGCCTGAAGAACATACACATGTATAACATCGAACGAGTCGTAACAAGTTCGTGGATCACGTTTTACGAGCAGACAGCCATCAGACGTATCGGACCTTCTCCTGGGATTTCTACTTCTCTAGAATTTTCAATTGACACCGAGTCTTTCAAATATTTCTTTTGATGATATAAAAATCGAGATAAAAATCTTTCTCGCTATTCCTCTCCAAGAATTTTACAATTTCAGAGGTGCTATCGGAATTTCTTTGATATATTGAAAGCATTTTTGAATGGATGTCCAAATTATAGCAAATTGTGTTAGGACTTTAAATCAAATGTCCTTTTTGCGAGATTGGAAAAGTTTGTTTGATAGATAGTGAAGTTGGAAAAATTTTTAAATAAAATTATGCATTTTCATCTGAAGCAGAACGAATGATAAAATTTGAAGATCACTTTTTGTATATCATTTTACGTACAAACTTATAACGAAGATACCTTTCATACTATAAATGTGACTTGTGATTGTACTTTTTACTGAGTTTCTCTTATTTCTGTTTGCTTGAGTTTAACAAAGTCTTTGAAAAGGAAACTTTGCAAAACTTTGTTATTGCGAAAAGTTTCCATTGCACGATGATGGCTAGACTACAAACCCCTGTTTCTATCTATTTCCCTTCATCCCATTCTTATTTCCCGTGTTTGAACAGGTACGAATATAAAATTGCGTAAAATTTATGTCGGAAGTTTTCCGTACAAGATCACTGAATGTTGAAAGTTAAAATTAAAATCAGATTCTATTACTTTCATACTTTACACTTGACTTCATTTTCACTTTTCCAACGAAACTCTGAAATTTTATTATTTCCAAAGCTACTTGAAAATTTCCTAACGAAATTGATATAAAAGTTTTTATACTGTTAAATTCTCACCTGGATAAACAACAGTTGGGCCAATTTTTTTACTTTTCAGATCATTATCTGGAAAACTATTAGACAAATCGACTCCGATTTTCCAAGAAATGGAAAATCTGAAAAAAATGAAAATTATCAAGAAAAAATATATCGCTCTTTGTGACATGACAGAGAAATTAAGTTTTAACTTTAAGAACAAGACTTTTTTTAAACAACGCCAGCTCAACTAGTAAATAAACTCGTTCAATATATTCGCAACTTTTTATACATCTCCCACTCCAAAATGGATAACCCAGTTTTACAATCTTAAGACAAGAGTTGGGTTTTAAATGAGTCAAAAGAGGAAATCGTATCTTCTCTAATCGAAAAATTAATGCAAAAGCGACAACAGGATGTCTACTGTGTGAGAATTGAAGGAAATTGTCCGGAAATTGACAAAAAAACTGGGAATTGTCCTTGAGTTTATTTGAAACTTGCAACTTTTGTTAACCCTCTTGAAATCCTTAAATCTCTTTAAATTCCTGATTAAAAATGTCTCTAAATGTCTAAAAATGATTAAAAAAAAGTACAAAATACAGTTTTTAACTAAATTATAATATTGCAATAAAGCAAATTTATAAGCGAAAAAAAATGCAAGACTTGTCCGGAAATTTCAAGGGCAAAATTTATAGTAGACACCCTGGACAAGTTAAATTGTCATAATCTTGAAAGCTAGTCAACATAATTAACATTGATAATCTCTTCCGTTACAAATAAAACTGCAAACCTAATTATTTACTCAGAAATTTAATCGTATGTAATACAGCTTTCTTCCACTCTAATTAAAAATGTAAATCGAAAAAAACTTCGCTCCTTTCCTGAAGGTGTAACGCATAACGTCTAAAAAATAAAATTGAAAAGCTTCCATTGTTTCCTGAGCGATAACATTTTATGGAGTAAAAACGTGAGTACTTCGCAGAAAGCTCTTTTCCTCCTCGACTTGCGCAGCAGGGTGAGCAGGGCACTTTACCACGGAAAGGGCCTTTGAACTTCAACGGAAAAAGAAAAATGAAATTACAGCACAAAGATCGATCACACCTCAGGAGGTCGAGAGGTGCCCAACAAAAGGTGGGTGAAGAAACTTTCGGGCTTCGTACTTTTGGCTTTTAGACTTAAGGACACTTTAGTTTTGTCCTTTCGTAATCCTCATACGCTGGATGATCATCAAGAGTTGGACACAGAAAGTGTCTCATGTTTCGGGGGCCAACGACTCCGTTTTGACGACGAGCACACTCAGCCAACCAAAGTCCAACTGCAGTCACTTTGTCTTCAAAGACCTTTGGCCCAATCCCAGGAACTTTAAAAAGCTTGCACGGATTTGGAAATTGGACCTTCATCCTGCTGACAAACTCCTCGAGAGGATTCACAAGGGATTTGACTTCCTCTTGCTGTTCAGCCTCTCGTTTCGACTCAGGACATTCACAGGTTCCTTCAAAGGAATTTAAATTATTTAAAATGATAAAGGATTATTAATAGGGTGACGCAAAGTGGGGCAAAAAGCTTTTTACCAGACTAAACGATTCAATTGATTTGATGTTTTTAATTAATTTGTAATGCCTTAATTAAAAATCAAGCAGATGCAGAAATATACAAGTTAAGCAATTATAAGCTGCAAATCAAATTAGAAGTGATTGCATCCAAGTTAATTACTTTTAAAAGAGCGAAAGCTACTGAACGCATCAATGGTTCCACACCTGGATTGAAACTCGGGGGGTCAAAGAGTAACAAGCTTATTATAGCGTAACAAATAGGGTTATAAAGAGAGACGATAAAGATCTCGTTAATAAACTTGCCTCTAATTAAAAGTAAATAGAAAAATGATTTAAACATGAAAAACATTGACTCTTGCCTTCTAAAAGTTTTTCGAGACCTATAGGTTCATGTTCAATGTATTCATCTACATAGCTGCTGGTTTCTGTCTCTTCTTCTTTAAAAGAATAGCTATAATCATCCTCTTCTTTTTCTTCTCCCTCCTTAACCTCTTTTTCCTCCTCATCCACCATTTTTAGTTCATCGACAATCTACACGCGATGGCATGTTAATTTCTCACCATCTTTGATTAATAATTCATAATTCATATGCTTAAAAATATAAACTTGCATTCTTCCGAGGAAGAAAATTGTCCAGTAAAATTTTCTCTAGAATTAAAAATTCTAGAGTAAATTAAAAATTCCGGGGGGTTTATATGAAAAATAAATTAAATTCCAGTAAAGCGGGAATTTTTCTGAAAAATTCTCGACGATTTCTTAAAGAAATTCAAAGAAAGTTTCCTGAGAAGATTTTTCTATTGTTCTACCTAGAAGATAAATTGGATTGACAACTCCCATTTTATATTTTCAATACCTTATCCTTAAAATTCCAACATTGAATTCTACCTTCAACTACAATATTGGCATTTTATCCAAACAATATTGAAAATACAATTCAAGTTGGTAATCCAATTTATTTCCACAATAAAACATTTGAAAACCGCTAAAACAGTTCTGCTTTCAATGTTACTTTTCGCATGAAAACTTGTGTTTGGAAAAAAAAACTGTTTGAAAAATTATTGGTCTAGTTTAATTTGAAACTTGAATTTGGAAAGCATTGAGCTTGAAATATTTCTCGAACTCATTTTAAAGACATGAATTAGAGACGTCAATGTTGATATTGTTTAACCGAGGAAGGATTGTTCCGAAGAAAAAGGAAAAGTCGAGTGAAGAAGAAAGGAAAGAGATAATCGGAATGAATCGATGGTCATCTGAAAGTGGTCTGAAGCAGACAATATCGTTTGCGCTTCTCTGAGCTTAACGATAAAGCATGAGACCTTCAGACCCCTTTTATCGATCGTAATAAATAATTCCTTGGGATAATCTAGATAGCAGAATAGAGGAAGCGCAGAATCGGAGATCCTGGGTGGAAAAGGGACAAGGTGATGAAGGACGGTTTCAAATTACGACCTTAGTAATAGCACTATGAATTATTCAAAAAATGAAACAGTTTCTAGATTAGTAATAAGCTATATTGCAATTTCAAATGCTTCTTCGTAATACAAATCCGGATTGCAATATCTTAGCATCTTTATCAGCTTATTTACGTTTCTTTGAGATCTGTCTTTGCTATCTTCCCATATCCAAGATGAAATTCCCAGTTCAATTTGGATACTACTAAGTATTTATTCCTGTTCCGTAAACTTTATGAATGATACATACCTCCGGATCCAATTGCGTATTATAAATTGGAACATGAATAGAGAATTATAGAATCTTCAAATTTTTTCCAAGTTAAACTAATCCAAATAATTTCGTGTATTGGCTTTTGAATGATTTGAAGTTGTGAAAATAATATTAAAACAATCAAAATTTCAGGAAAACCTTCGAAATCTCTGAAAATTCCTCAACACAAGATTTAAAATTCTTTAAAATCGCATGAATTCCTTTAAAATTTCACGAAATATCCTGAAATCCCTTAAAATATCTAGAAAACGCTGGTGGTGTATTTAATTAACCAAAAAGATTTGATTAATTAAAAAGATTTAATTAATTAATTATTTTTAGAAATGGTATAAAAAATAGATAAATGCATCGTCACATGATAGAGCAAGAGGAAAATACATTTCTCGTCTGCTTGCAAGCAAGACATAAAAGCACCTTTATCATTATGTATCAAAACATTTGACAAAAGCGAAATCTGATCCAATTTGAAGATGAATAATTATTTCAAGTGATTTGTTAATCCACCTTTGAGAAGCTTTCTTTTATATCTAGGAATTGAAATTCACTGAATTACCTCAAAAGAATCGCGAGGAGTTTCCGGTACCATTAAGGGATCGTGAAGAGTTTCCGATATCATTAAGGGGTCTTGCTCATCATTAATGGGTTTAATTCCAGCACTTTGATCGGAGTGATCGAAAATTGTTTCAATTTGAGAATGCTTTCTTTCATCTTCTGGTTCTTCTTTTTCGTTGAGAATCCTTTCATCTTTAAGAACTCTTTCAACTGCAGGAGAATTTGCATCTGCCGTCTGACTTTCCACCTGAGTTTGAATCGTTAGAGTTAAAATGAATAGACAATTTTTTATTCTCAATACCTTTTTGCAAGTACCTTAGTGATTTCCTTTTTAAATTATTCAAATATTCATTTAAATGGAAATAGAGATTTCAACAAAGATTTATAGCAACTAAATTCCTTAAGTATATTTAATTAGTTTATATAAAACCAGAGAGAAGCTGATAGAACTTAATTTACTGGTTCTAGCACCTGTTCCAGGTCATCTTCTTCTCCGGACACTTGAATAACCTCGTCCTTGACGACCTCTTGACTCAACTCATCTACGTCTGCGGCTTGAGAATATAACTGTAAGATTTCAAGCATGTAGAAAGTGTTTTAGTCACCTCACGTTCGAAAATCGATCATTATTATTATTCTGGCCATTGTCCCCCAGTTCGGTTATGGATAGAGGCAAGAGAGCAATCGAAGGCCGGCTTGAGATTTGTAATTCAGATATAAATAGCTATAAATCTTGTGTGGGTTAAAGATAAATAGAATTGATTAGAGCACAATGTTGATTGTTCCTCGAGGCTCAAGAAGCAACGAAACTTCGAATTTCTATCTCCCTATTCATTATAATTACGATTTAACTCCCGTATCAATTCTCACGTCAGTCCATTTCTGAGCTTAGAATTAAATCTCTTTCTTGCATCCAATTGATTCTGAATCAATAATTTTCTGCTTTCGTAAAGGCCTTTAAAGATTTAACTTTAAGAATTTAACTTTAAGGATTTCAAGTACCTCAGTCTCTTCACCTATTTGATCCGCATAACAAAGTGGAAGATCAGAGACAGTTTCTTTGCTGGTTCTCTTTTTGACTTCCTCTTCTTCTACTTGTTCTTTTTCTTGAAATTCATCCTCTTCTTCCTCTGCGATCTCGGATGCACTTTCACAGAAGCAAACGTCTGAGACTTCCGGTTCTCCCGAGCAATTGAGATTTGCGAGATATCCGTAGAGGCTGAGAAACGTTTTCAGTGGTATCATGGCAGATCCACCCTCAGGCTCATCCGTCAAGAGTTCGCACACGAATACCATCGTCTCAAAAAGGTTCTGAAGAACGACTTAAAATTTTACGCTTGCACGCTACTTTACTGTGAAAGGATTAATTAGCACCTAGAATTTTAGAGCAGTTAGACAAGGATTGCTGAGAGATGTACATTTTTCAGGAAAAAAAAATCGCGAGAGATTCCGAATCAGAAAGCAACGAGACCACGAAACACAATTTTAAAGTTCGAATTTAATTTTCGAAAAATCTCCAAATCCCTAGAAACCTCATAAAATTCCTCAAAATTTCTTAAAATTCCATGAAATATCCTGAAATCCCTTAAAATTATACAAAATCTTTTAAAATTCCTAGAAACTTCATAAAATTCCTCAAAATTTCACAACATTTAGAACTTCTAAAATTCCTAAGAATTCTCTTGTTGCATGAATTCCTTTAGAATTTTACGAAAACTTTCAAAATCCCTTAAAATTCGTCAAAATCTCTTAAAATTCCTTAAAATCAAATGAAATTCCTAAAAATCCCCTTAATTCCTTAATATATATTTTGAAATTCTCTAAAATCACTCAAAGTCTCAAAGACATCCCTTGAAATTCCTTAAAGTCTTTGAAATATTTTTAAATTTCGAACAACACCGAGTAAATTTCTGTTAGTAAATAAAGCAAAATAAAATATTTTTTGGAACTTTGTTGATATTATTAATTCAATTTTGGGTCTAAGTTCTAAATATCAAATTTTAATTTCTTTTACGTAACTAATGAAGGGAAAAATCGTTTTTTTGGCTAAAGTTTGCTTTTTTGATTAAGTTTTTTTTTTGACCAGTGTTATTTATTAAAAAACAAAAGGAAGAAAGTTGATCATTGATCATTGATCAAAGGGAGGTACTAACATTTCCGAGGAGACCGCAGGCTAATGCCAGAAGCTGATAAAAATTGCAATCCTGCTCCTTCAGGAACTGTCCAATCGTCGATATCTGATAAAGACTGGCCTCAGAGAAACCGATTTCGTGCCAGCTGGTTAAAATTGATTCCAAGGTTACCCTTTCGACGTGACCATACTGATTCAGTAGTGCCTTAAGGTATCCAGGGGTGATTCTCGAGGGATGCTCGTAAGGTGGATACTCCAATCGTTCCTTGGGGTTTGCAATAGATTTGAAAAATTAAAGTAGTTTGCCAGCCAAGTCAAAGAAACTTTTTCACCTTCAACTTAATAAATAACTTCTCTTTAAACCTAACAAAAGTTTTCAAATTAAGATGAAAATCTTTAAGGGGAATTGCTGCACATTAATTCAAATCTTTTTAAACTACGTAGTAATAAAATGGAACAACATATTTTTGCCCAAAAATCCAAAATACCGAATGTGAAAAAATACCGCTAAAATAATTCCAGAAAATTCAAGTTCCCGAAAAATGCAAATTCCATAATAAAAAGAACATTACTGAAAATATTTATTAACGAAATTTAAATTTCGAAAATATTTTATAAAGAAAGTAAAAAATTTCGGGGATTTTCTACTTTAGTTAATAAATATATTCAGTATATTTAAGTATATTTCAGTATATTTCACATTCTGGATTTCGGATTTTCAGCAAAAATATATTATTCCATTAAGCGTATTATCTTTAATTCAGATTAATGCATAAAATATGGCCCCCAACCTATTTTGATCCCAATTGACATCAGTTGATTGTAGGTCATTGAGACATTGCAGTTTATTTGCAGTTTATTTGCATAATTAAAATAATTAAAATTGCATAATTTTTTAACTATGACTTAATGAATAATGAAAAAATTTAATTGGGACCAAGTATTATATTTATTTCAATGCTTCTATTAAAAATCTCTTACTTTTCTTGCCAGTTAATGAAACTCCCTAATTTAAACCAAAAAAAAAATGTATAATTGAAATAACATATGTAATCAGATTTGTATTCATAAAATGGAACCGGAAAACTGAATTTGAATGTCAGTCTGCTTTAGGTGTAATTACACTAAAATATCTGCGATCTGCCAAGCATGTGTAATTCAATGAGTTTGAAACTAGAGCCCCAGATTTTTTCGTGGATAATTACAAGGGAAGTAAAATAAACTTTCAGAGAACAATGGACTCTGCGCGAGCGACAACGTGACCCCAAAGTTTCGATAACTCCGCTTCTAAAACTTATAATTGAGACACCAACCCAAAAGGACTTTGTCTGCTAAAATCGTCAGAGGATGAGGAAATCAATACTCATAAAATATTCTGATATTTCGTTCCAAGTATTCTACATATACTTCAAGCTATGGAATGAATTTCAATTGAATGAAAATTAGATTAAATACATTCATTATGAAATTCAATGTTAATTTCGGTTATTATAATCTGCAAACAATTTGATTCCCCTACAATTATTATTGAAGAACCTTTTGAGTATATAATAATAATAATAATTGATAATGTAAGAGAAAATCAATTTTAGTCTCTTTACCAATTTACATTATAATTTACATACTTCGAATATAAATTAATTCACTAAAATTAACATTTCGTGAGTTTCACTGAATTTTATTTTTTCAAGATTTGTGAATATCAAAGCAGCGAAATAGAAATTTAGTAAGATTTCCTAAAAGATGTTTTAATCAAACTTTAGGATTATTTAATAATAAAATTTCGTGTTGAATAATGAACAGAATGTAATATTAACTTCAAAGAGTAAATGGAAATCCCATGTCTGCTCATTTAGTTGAAATGCTCTCAATAATAACTTTTAATGAAGAATTATGCCAGGAATCCCTGTGGAGTAAAACTCATGACAAGCCCTGCTTTTACTCAGCAAGGATACGTTTGTATATATATGTATATATATGGTGAAAGAACACCCCTACAATTGATTTTTTGTTCTGCTCGTTAAGCCCTATTCAGTGTAGTGACAGATTTCATTTCCTGGATGAGATTAAAATGGTCATTCTGCTTTTCACTGCAATTCCCACAAGGGAAATGTTACAAATGACTCACTGATGTACCACAGTACCATTTTGCATTAATTATTGTAGGTTGAAATTGTTATCCTTGTAAATATTTAACTCGAGTTCAAATTAGATTTCAGATGAAATAAAAAAATAAGAATCGTTCTTACAATCATATTAATCATTCAGTAATTACAATATGTATTATTATTATTTCAAGAGAAGGCAGTTTTAAAACTGTCCTCTAGCACGACAGCCTTCATCCGACTATAACCGAGTTAAGTGCTGCTTACCTTCGGTGATTGAATGAGAAGAATTAAACCATTCCATATATCCAAACGGACTATTTCATTGACACATTATAACTTTTAAATTCAAGACTTTTTTTACAAGATTCAATTTTTCAATTTCCCTGACAACTACTCGCATTTCCCTGACATTTCCCTGATTTCCGTGACATGTGGCCACCCTGTATATGCTAAAGAAGCTACTTCTACAAATTATAATAAGAAATTACAAATTAATTTTGTCATTTGGATACAACAAACTTTAACAGGTGGAGTTTTGCCATCAGCCAAAGCTCGAAAATAAGCAGAGGTCCATTTGAGTAAATCGTATGGTTGAGTTCGGATTGCAGCTTTTGCATAGAGTTTTAAAATGTAGGGAAAATTCACGGGTATGTTTATCTGCTCAGCACAGTACATGTGCTCGACCGGATCCGGCATTTTAATACTTCCGGTATTTGAGAGATTTAAGAGCTCGTTCGCTCGAAAAACGAATGGGACAAGTTTGAGTTATGAAAGAGTCAACGTTCGTCAAGCTCTGTTGACAGTCACTTTCCAGCAAGTTTCGAGGTTAAATAGAGAGGTGAGCAATTGTCAATGTCAAGGCTACGACTACTACGCTCACTCGCTATTTGAATTATAATAAATATGTATAATCAACCTGGAATGGATATTAATGACATCTTACCCCAAAAGAATAATAAAATTAATATATATACTATTGGGTTGAAGGGGACATCTTTTTGCCGAAAAAAATCCCCAATGTGAAAAAATACCCATAAAATAATTCCCTAAAAATGCAAAATTCCAAAATTTCAAGTTCCCAAAAATAATATTAGCGAAAATTTTTTTTTAATGAAAGTACAAAATTACGGAATATTTCAAATTCCTCAAATTTCAATTTCCCGAAAATATAAAATATAAATATTATTATAAGATTATAACCTTTAGCTTGAGAAATAATTTTATATTAGAAATACATTTGAGGAACAGGGAAAAGTTAGATCGATTTTATAAGACTACATTTCTCGAGTAGGTAGCGTCTAAGTGAAAGCACTCCACTTTATGTTTACGATGTGACAAGTTGGTATCGGGAAAATATTTTGGCACAGAACCAAGTTGTAATATCGTCAGAAGGAAAAGATGTCAGTTGTCTATTAAAGTATCAAATAATTTCATTTCGAGAGATATGGAGCATAATAAAAATATAGCAAGTTAGTTTCATATTATACTCTCTCGGAGACTAAATTTAAAAATATAGAAACTCCAGCTAAACATATACCACTAATTTGATTAAAAAATGACAGCTCTGTTGACAAAGAAGAAAGTAATGAATCTGCATTTAGAATTGCCACTCATAATATGTACCAAAAATTTTGAACGTCCAAATGAACGAAATACTTTAACCCAATTCTATTATTCCAACTGAAAATGAAAATATATAGATATTACAAGAGTTTTTCCTACAAAATTATTTTCAATGCAAATGAATCAATATTTTAACACTATTTAAATCTCGGTTTAAATGCAATGGATGCAAAAATTCGTTCAGGATATCTAGAAAATTTTGCTCACACAAAATTCTCAATTCCCGAATTTTTCCCGCTTGTAAATTTTGTATAAGGTTTCTATTTAACGATAGAATCATATGTATTGATCGAGCAGGTCTCTATTATTATGTACGTGTAATAAATTATATAACATTATATTATAATTTTATATTATTATCCGATCATGTACTGACAAAATTAATAAAATATAATGATTAGAAATTAAATGTAAATAGAAAGAGCACGTTTCTGAATGCAGTTCAGTTAATAAAAAATGTACAGTTATTTTTAATTTTTATGCACTCTATTCTCGATATATTAAGAAATGGAACACATCAATATCTCCCATTTTGATTTCACTTGGAGATCACTGTAATTATAGATCCTAAAATTATAGTTTAACGCTCCGTTAGTCAGATTTCTAAAGTCTATCAATTATCCTTCGCATTCTAAACACTTTAGAGTTAAAATATTATTCAATAAGTTGTTAACAATGAGATCTTATGAATTTACCAAAATTTAAAAATATAAAATTCCCGAAAATACAAATTTTCGAAGTTAAATATCCCCGAAATTAAAAACTCCCAAAATTGAATTTGCACAACATCTTTTTGCCGAAAAACCGAAATTCCGAATATGGAAAAATACCGAAAAAATAATTCCCGAAAATTATTACTATTATTATTACTATCTCCATAAAGTTTTATTCAAATTTTCTGGATATATTTTCGACATTATCTGCATATATTTTTAAACAAATTTATTGAATACGTTTTTACATTGATATTTAACTTCGAGAATTTTAAATTTTGGTAAATTTACGTTATCCCTGTTAAAATGAATCAACTAATAAAATGTCCCCTACTAATATAATTGGCTTCCACTCATTCTTTTCAATATTCAGTGAACGTTTACTTCAAATTGAGGGCAATAAAAAAAGAAATCTTTTTCCTCGGTAGCATCTTCTTTAAAGAAAAGTGCTTCTTATTTTATAAGACAAGAAGTAGTCTCTTTGTCCTTTTAAGACATCCGACACAACAGACAAAAAACAAAAGAGAAAAGACGAAGAAGGACTGGCAGGGTTGACTTGTTATTTTTTGGGTTGAAATCCAGCGAAAGATTCAATTGGTCAGTGGTTGTTGACGAGGGTGGGTCCTGGAAAGGGGCAATCTTGATCACTGCCTTATAAGGAGTTAAGGATGTCCAGGAGACTAGGAAAAAAAAAAAGAACCCAACTGAATCGAGCCAGGGGCAGGATCGGGCTCAGTATCGATTAACCAGGTACAAGTTGAACGAAAGGAGAAAGGAGTAGAGCAGATACTAACTAACCTGCTCTTGAGGTGAAAGGGGGAAGAAAGGGAAGGAAAACCGAATCGAGAGGATCGATCCTGCTTTCTGAAAGAATATAGGCACCTTGCCTAACGAGCCAAGTCGTTTCGAGCCTTAAATAAATAAGCAGCAAATCAAACATCAGGGCACGTGCCCAGATGATCAAACCCAATGATCGATGATCTTTACATCGGGTTTATATAAAATATGCCATAAAAAACCTACGTCCTCCATCATTTTTTTACTCTATCAATCACTATCATTCTCTGATACTGCTATTGATCCTTTTCTACATTTTAACATATATATTAAAATTAAAGGTATATCTAAGGTATATCTAAGTTTTGAAGAAACGAATGTTTTTGGAGAAAATCTGATAAAAGAAAAAAGTATGTAAGCCAATGAAATCCACTCCTTGGTGATGTAATTTGTAAGAAAATGTAAGATTAAGTATAAGTAGATCTCTGCCCTCTTTCTAGAAACTCTCTTTGAGATGCACCCCATAAATTTTATCACCCTTACCAGTTTGTGGATTAAAGTGGCTCTAGGGATCGTGAAGATGGCAGAAGAAGGGCATCTGGGTTTTAGTAACTATTAGTCAAATCATCTTCACCTTTGTATCTCTTAATACTCCTACACAAAAATAATTAATTCGTGTCCGTATTTTCTATTTATAACTAATTAGAGTGCATGACCAAAAGATCCAGTTTTTCAATTTAACTGATATTTCACAAACTTTCCCCTGACTTAGATAAATTCCTCTAACGAAAATATATTAGGAATGAGAATAAGTTTTCAATTCGATTCAATTGAAATTCATTAAAATTTCACGATAACCTTCGAAATCTTTTAAAATTCCTTGTAATTTTTAGAAACTCATAAAAATGTCTTAAAATCCCTTTAAAAAATTCCACAGACTTTTAAGAATCATAAAAACATATCCTGAACTTTTTTTTTTAATTTGACAAAATATTTTGAAGTCCCTTATTAAATTTTTGTTTAATTTCATGAAATCATTTAAAATTTCATAAACTCAGGGGTCACAGTGGTTCAACAGTTCAATTTTAAGGAAAATAGGGAATTTTTTCATCGTGCTAAATTTATTTTTAATCACAGAGTAGAGTTAATAGGATTAATGTCAAATTGACATAATTACTAATAAAAAGTCACACTGACAAAAAAAATGCAAGACAAAGATACGCGATAAATGATACAAGATAAATGATTCTACTTTATTATTATGAACATAATTATTATTATTATAAATCAATTTAGATTTTCCTTGAAAACTTTTTTTCCTGATTTTCTCGACTCCTCTGACTCCCCTGAATAAGGTTTTCTTTTAAAATCCTCTAAAATAATGAATTTTTAAGAGTAATTTTTTTTATTTTACAGAAGTCTGATTAAAAAAGAATTCGAATGATGTAATTCGTTATCTCTGACCTCACACCGAGTGAAATTGGAGTACTTGAAGATTGCAAGGATACTGTTCTCCGTTCTCGGGAAAACGAATAGGTTGTGTACGTGCAGTGCCGCGTATTAACACATAGACCCCGACCTCGTAGGTCACACAAATTATAGGGGAGCATCCGGTACCAGCATTACGCCAAATGGCTCCCCCGGCAAAGAACCCCTTCGACCTCGATATTTCCCTGAAGAAAAAGAAGGAATGAGGAAGAAAACGTGCTTCATGATGAGTCCGTTGAGAGACAAGAAATCATTTCACCAATGCGTGAAAATTAGCTTTTAAAATTCCAAGAAACTCATATGCTTATCTTCTAGAGACTTTGATTGACAAATAAGCTTCTGGAAAAGGGGAATCTAAAATAACATGAAAAATAATTGTATAAATACTTGGAAAGATGAATTATTTCATCAGAATAATTTTGAACACAATTATTAAAATCGATTTAATAAAATTTAAGAAAAATCTACAGTTTTTATGACTGTCAATCAAAATATATGTATATCCATTTTCATTAAATAATCAAATAAACAGTTAAACAATAACTGTCTTAGAAATGTTTTTATTAACCGGTAGCAGAACTTGTTTATGAAATAAAATGAAAATATATGTCTTTTTTAATTACAGAAGATTAAAGATATCCGAGATAAGGATTTCTTGTTAGATCTTAGATATATAATGAAAGTAGTTTAATCCTCCTACTTAAACCTCATTAACATATCTCGGAAATATGTTTCTGTCGACAGTTAGGATCTCGACCATTCAGGAATAAAAGCGAGCTCTGTGTAAGAGCAAATTACGGAAATCTACTCCTACGTTCGGATATGTTCGGAATTAATTGACTCGGTGACATGCAGATGCTGTGAAGTCATTACGGAGAAGTGCTTTTTTCTTTATCTGCGTGTTAACACCTTCAAAAAAACACTTGCTACTTTCACTTGCGAGTTTTAAAATGTGACTTCAAATTTTAGCACTTTGCTTTTTGATAATATCATTTATCGTGAATTGTAAGAGATTTCAAAAAGTCTCTGGGAATTTTAGGGACTTTTGACAATTTTCAAATAATTTTTACGAAATTCGAGAGATTTTTATGATTTTTAAAAGATTTTGTAGAATTTTCAGGGATTTCGAAAGTTTTCCGAAGAAAAACCTAATTCAATACAAATAGTGGACCATTTATATTTTATAATTGCATATTAGTTTTTATTATGCTTGAAAATTGGGGAAAGATATATAACCGAACAAAAACCTAATTCTTAAAAATAGTGGAGAAAAAAAGAAAAATTTCAAGGTAGATGAATCTTGGGCCATATGGCGAGGTGTCTTGAATTCACCCCCATATTCGAGTTCACGGTACATAAATTTCATGGGCGCAGATGTTATTTTTGTGATTCTTAGGTGTCACGTAATCGACGTTCAACGAATGAAACTTCCCTCCGTACTGGTTCAAAGTTTCAAACGTGATGGCAATAAGTACCTACGTATAGTATATAACGGGTATGTAGTACTGAGTATTGAGAAATAGCGGTTTCGTTTGTAGGATGTCGAATGTTGAGAAGGGGCGCTTTCAAAGCACTTAAGCCTCTAAAGCACGTGATCAAGTGAAATTGGCATGAAAAGAATTTTTATAGTCGGTATGGTAAGAATGATCAGAGGGCAAACCATTTTTATATAAAAGCTATTCAAGCTCCTGAGTAATTGGTACTTTAGGAACTACGCGACAACATTCATGGTGGTCGAAATACTTCCATTTACGATTGCAATATTTTCATTGTAGGAACATTTTTAAATGTTACTTTATTTAAAAGAAAATAATAATAAAATAATAGAGAATTTAGTTTAAGGAATTTAAAAACATTCATTTTCAAGTGCATAATTACAGTTTTAAATGTTTTGGATCGTAAAATTCTTTTTGTACTCACGGGAATGTTGAGAGAATAAATGCAAGTTGAACTCACCTGGAACAAAAAAAAGAAAAACATTTATGTTAGTCATGAAGAAATATGTATGCAAATTTATGCTTGTTCATTTTATGAATTAAAGTGGCTATTATTTCATTTTTAATACGACATATATGGGAATGTTAAATTTTAATTATGATAATAAGTTAATGCTCTTTACTCTTTCTTTGTTTTCATTAGAATTCTTGTTCCTTTCTTTCTTTTGTTAAATTTTAACCAAGTTATTAAGATTCCTAAAATTAGACAAGGGATTACAAGTTTTTATATTTCAAAAATTAAAACTTCTGAATTATTTTCCACACTTTTGAAATTTTTTAAAACATTTTAAAATCCTTTGATTTGAAATCTTATTGTCTTATTAGGGGCTGTGCATAAATTACGTTGAGGATTTTTCCGGATATTTAGCCCCCCC